>JAMRYI010000532.1:0-116222 GCA_029231635.1 Ditylenchus weischeri
TTTTGAAAATTCTGATTAAATCGAAATAGGATTAATTTTTAATGAAGAGGTTTGATTTGTTCGTTTTTCAGGAAAAGAGGACTAACAAGAGAGGAGCCCTTGCTGTTATCTGGTGTAATTTCGATGCGAAAAAAGTTCCACTGTACTCTTGTAGAGCATGTCCAAGCTCATTATGAATCGGCTCCTCAGCTCTGAAGGTCTATACTTTACAAAAAGTGTCATTTACACGTTACGTGAACCCGCTATTAAAGTACGGACGGCAGTTTATCTTAAAGATAGTAAAGGCGTGGATTCTGCCAAAAACGTTGGTTTTAGGCATTTCCGACGATCAGATCGCAAATCTGATATAGACGATGGCTACTTTTCTTGAGCGGAAATTTGAAATGTGGGATGATCTCCTATGCAAAACCGAGTTTTTACGAAATTTTGGTTTTGTATTTGGCGGGAATTCGAAAAATTCGGGCCACGGACGTTTGACCTAAGCCGTTTGACCCTAAGCCTACCGTTTGACCCTAAGCCGTTTGACCTAAAGCCGTTTGACCCTAAAAATTTGCAATTTTCGCATTTTGAATCCGCTTTCTCTGCTCTATTTCTTGAATTCAGGTTTTTCGCTCACATATATCGCTGTCATTTTATTGACCACACATTTCTAATGATCGTTGAATAATTTTTGGTCATAGAATCCTTGCTTTGAGATACTTGCTCTGCTGTGTAATGATGCTTTTTGATTGCAATGTTGATATTTAGATGGCGCTTAATATCGATTTTGATGAACTCGAACGAATATTGACTTCATTTGCAAGCGACTACAGTGATGAAGACGTGGAACAAGCCAGGAGCAAGCTAATCAGCTGATGGCGGAGCAAGCTAACGATCAAGCCAATCAGGTAGTCGCAGAGCAGGCCGAGCAAATCCATAGACAGGTGATCAATTATTTGAATGCATGAATGTATTTCACATATAACTTCACGTTTCAGGGTGCAGTGATTTCGAAGAAAAACGAAGAGATTATAACACATAGCGGCTATCAGTTTTGGAAGCAAGATGAGTACAAGGAGAAGGTTTACTGGCAATGTTGGAAGGTGAAAGTTGATGGTTGCCGTGCTCGTTACATACGAACAAGGCATCGGGAAGTGATCAAAGTGGTTGGAACTCACAGCTGCACCCAGATCATCAACTGCTATTCCTCTTCGTCAAATCAGCCAACGGGTCAGGAGGCAGCAGCCGCCAATAATGAGGTAGGATATTGTAGATTATACTGTTGGTTGTACGTATCTTAGTTTTTTATACACTCTACTTCAGCATCCTTCGAGTATCTTCAACACCGTTCTCAATGGCGTGCCGGAAGCTATCCAAGCCAAGATGGACAAATCAGCTGTCAGGAAGGTGGTTCAGAGGAATCGCAAGGGAATCAATGGCGAGCCAGAAACCCCGAATGGAATCAATTTTGCGATCCCCGGAACCTACACGAAATACAGATTCGGGTTGAACGATGAGAACCATTTCTTCTGGGGACTCGGTAGATGCTGATGGCAACAGGTGTGACTAAATATGCTGGTGAATTTGTCTAGAATTTATTGGTTTTTCTTTAGAATCCTTTTGTTCGGCCGTGAAAGCAACAAGAATTGGAGTGCACAAATGAAGGTGGTCTTTATGGACGGGACCTTTAAAAAATAACGCCATCTCCGTTCTACCAGGTATTTTCATGCCTTAGCTTTGAAGTGCATGTTGATTTTATTATGATAGTTATTCAGGTGTATGTCATTCTAGGCTACGTGTTCCCGGTATTGTATGCCTTGCTGCTAAATAAGACACAAGCAGCCTACGAGCGCTTTTTGAGATGATCAAAGGAATGTGGCCGGAATTCTCTCCACAAGCATTTCCGTGGACTTTGAAATGGCGGTGATCAACGCAATTGAAGTGTGCTTTCTTGATTCCGAGGTGTGGGTCTATTCCATTTGGTGCAGAATCTCAAAAGAAGCTGGGCAAGAAGGGACTGAAGGGGCGATATGATACCGATCCAGACTTTGCTGTTCTCTGCAGTAAGAATTTATTCCCTGTTTTATGTCACAGCTCAGTGTTAGTGCGTTGTTTTCTAGGGATGATTACTGCCATGGCTTTTGTTCCCCCTGACGATGTGATGCCGGTGTTCGAAGAACTGTGGGATATGTTGCCTCTTGAGCTTGAGCCGATTTTGCTGTGGGTGCAAAAGAGCTACATTGGTAATTTATTTATTTTTAGTTTTCATACTTTCATCTCCCAAATTTACTGGCTTAGGATCTGTGACGAGAAGGGATGTTTTTATTGCGCCGCGCTTTTCCCATTCGCTTTGGAATGTCTACGAGCGGACTCTCAACGGAAGCCACCGAACAAATAATTTCGCTGAGGCCGCCAATCACCGACTACAAGTAGAGCTCGACGTCTGTCACCGGGCTTGTGGAAATTCATCAATTCTCTTCGAACCGTTCAGCAGGGCAGAGATCATAAGTTCATCCAGTGGCAGGCCGGAGAAGCGTCCGAAGGCAAAGCGTACCAAATATGTGAAGCAGATCGTCGAATCCTCACGATCGTCCAGGATTACGAGAACCGCAGTACGGAAGAGTTTTTGAAGGGCATCACTAACAATTTTGAGATGGAGGATTGAGTTTTTTGTTCTTATGATGTCAATAAAGATGTGTTATGTCAATAAATTTGGTGTTTGAATGAAGTAAGGAGAAGTAAAATGAAGCAACGTTGAAGTCAAGAAAAAGAGTAGACAAAGCACGGATTCAAAATGCAAAAATTCCAAATTTTTAGGTTCAAACGGCTTTAGGGTCAAACGGCTTTAGGGTCAAACGTCGCGTACCCGGAAAATTCAAATTTTAAGAGGCGAAAACTCAATTTTTTTATTTTTTTGCAGTGTTTTTGCAAATATCAAAACAATAGGCACATCTGCACTTCATGGCGAGCATTTGGGTATACTATTTGTTGGATTGAGCTTTAGCCAATTTCGAGATCTACCGATGGTCGAATTTTGCTGATTTTGCGGGAAAATGGTGTTTTTTCGCAAAATTTTGGCAGCAATTATATTTTAACGTTCATATGCGTTTTGAAGCTGAGTAATAGGGCTACAAAATAAGCGTAAAAGATTTTGAAAAATTTCTTTTACAAATTTGCAAAAAATTATAATTTAAAGAAAAATTCGAAATATCGATTTTACCTGTCACCCTGCGCTTAAGTGTAGGGTGACCCAGCACAATGTAAGAAAGACTCAGACATATTCTAACTTATCGAAGTTAAAAACATATAGAGCGGGCCAAAGTCTGGCGAACACACCGTACTAGCACGCACAGCATCTAAAATATTACACAATGCACTTAAATCAGAACGGGACTAAATGAGTGCCAACGACAGAGCCAAATACCAGTCGCATGACAAAAGTATCAAAAAATAACAGAGACTTTATTAAAAGAATATATCAGACAGATAACAGATTCAACAATAATTACAATTATAGTCAATGGCAGATCAAGTCAAAGATATTTCTGCTTTAAAATCTTATTATTCCCCTTATGCATTCACTCTGTACCCGTGGTGCGTCGTGCTGTAGAAGCTCAGCTTTTCCGTCAATTTCTCGTAGTCAAGGTGCTGATGGCCCACGCGCATCCTGCAATACCCCGATAGTAATAAATAAGAACGAAGAATGACAACCAAACACTCACATAAACTGCTGGTACAGCTTGCGTCCACGCTCAGCATATCGATTAGCGATGTAGACAGGAGACGGAAGCGAAGTTGGCAGATATACGATTTGGTGGCCATAGCAGAGATGGTAAGACATGCTTTCAACCTGACCCAGTTTCATATTGTTCTCATCAAGCAGTATTGTGTACTTTGGAGTGCGAGCAGTACCTAAACAGCGTCTAGACTAAAGATAAATTTCAAAATGTTAATACCTGAAGTGCGCGATGGGAATTCAAGAAGAATTCACAAAAGACAGGATGCACTACCGTATGATCTATGACCACTCCCGGCTGGATATTCTGCTCATCTGGCTTATGTGTTGAATCGATCTAAAAGCAATGGATGAGTTCAAAATTGACAAAAACAGGAACTAACATTTTTCTTGAAGAATCGCACCTCTTGGAGCTTGTTGACAGAAATAACGGTCAGCTTGACTGATTCACACTTCTTTGCGCGAAAAGCGTATTTCATGAGCGGAACTTCATACTCCAGTATCTGAAGTTAAAACAATAAAAGACAATAGGTCCATGAAGAAACTAACCATCCTAAATTGACCCTCACTGCAGCCACCCCTGTAGATGATAACTCGCTCGGGACTAGATCGCCTTCGCTGCTGGAACATTTCAATGCAACGCTCGACAATCAACGCGATTACATCGACCTTCTCCTCACGATATGGCTGCTATAAATAAAACTTCAATCATCAATAATCACACCAAATATCAAACCTGGTAGACAAAGTCGCCCACAAAGTCAAAACTGCCATTAGGTCCAACATTAGAAGCAAAGCCAACTACTGTAGGAGTCGGGTAAAAAGAATTCTCGCCCTCTGCGACCTCTTTGTTGATTAAATTTTCAGACGGAATCTTGAAACCACCTCCTGGATGACTGCTTCCAATACCAATGTAAAGCGTATTAGTGTTTAGGGCATCCTTAGCACTAGAAAAAGAATACATTCAAAAAATCATAAATTTAACTTTTAAACTTTTTTGTGTTCATTGCAAGCGAATAGTTCAGCCCACCAAATTTGATGTTGGTCTTGTTAACTGGAACACAGTATTTAGACACAAGGGGGATAATATAAACGACTAACCAATGTTCTGAATAGTAAGATTCTGCTTCTTAATAGCAACGTTGCACATAGTTCCATAGCGAAGAGCCTGAGACACCATATTGTACTGCTGTTCGGCAAATTTGATCCCGGCTAAAGTCACATATGCTCACTGACGATATTTAGAATAAGGGCCTTACCATGAGCATCGTCATCTAAATCACCATGAACGGCGAACACGAATTCGTACCCGCGCTTGGCAGCCTTTTCGAAACACTCCTGGACCTTCTAAAAGACGAATACATGAGCAAGTAAAAAGGCAAACTCGATCAACTCACTTCATATGAAAATTCGAAAAGACAAACATCGTCCGGAGATTCGATGATCATTCCTCGCTGTTTGCACTTTTGAACATACATGTCCAGGAACTCCCTGAAAAAAATTAAATTTTCTCTACAATAATTTGGGAATTTCTATCGACTCACTGAAAAGATTTCCAATCGAAATTATTGTGATTATGGCCACTCATAAAAGCGTAAGCTGCCCACTTCACGCAGACGGACGGAACGCTGTACTTTTCTCTGTCACCCATCCAAGAATATTTAGGTCCAACCTCTATCAAACTTTGATTGGCAAACTCGATGGTAGGCGTAGGAATCTTGTCAGCTTTCTGAACCAAAACTTTCACTGCTTAAAATATTCGATGAAAAAGCTGCCTACCAATTGGATCGGTGTCTCAATAACCTTGATATCTGGCAAAGTCAATTCAGGATTGTTTGACAAATTCAAAGACCTTGCCGTTTTTCGGTTCTGCTCAAGCAAAATCAATGGAGGAATAGAACACCTCTAAAAATAATTGATTAGGGCAGAAATGTAGACAGCAGATAGCCATACAAACCTTGATAGCAGTTTGAGTCATGGCTGGAGTCTGTTGTTCAGTCTTGACTCGCTGATTCTCACAAACACAGCACAGTTCCATGGGAAAATAGAGAACAATTCCTTTACGCCCTTTACACTCAACCAATGGAGCCGTTGGAGCACTAAATATAATTTTTGAACGCTAATACCCCATCACCTTACGAAAATAACTTACGCCAATTCGATCTTGTAGTTTTGCTGGAAATACTGCTCAATAGTCATGCTTTCTTCGCCCACTGTGATTGTCTGACTTCTGGCTGACACTTTGGAAACTTTAGAAATAGAAAAACGCTGAATTTTCTGCCTATGCTCAGTCTGAACCCAAAGACCTAGAAATACAAGTAAAGGCAGGCTAAGTTAAATGACGGTCAAACCTCTCAAAAAGTTGTCTAGCTTAGCACGATCACATTCTCGGAAGCTATTTAAATCGTATGGAGCGACGTATGCAACAGCCTTTTCCAGCAGGGAGCTTTCATAGTGAAATGGCGTTTTCTTGGCTGAAAATAAATAGCGGCTATGCCAAGAACATAACACGAAAAAACTAACTCTGTATAACGACTCCCATACTACGACCCTTCTCCGACGGACCCTCAATGAATCTTACGGACTTGCTAGCTCCAATGCCAAGATAGCTTTGAGTGTCATTGAAACAGGCTGTGTCCACTTCACGGAAGCCATGACTTCCTGGATTCATCAAAAAGCTCAACTTGGTGGAGAAAGTCACATGTTCTTCTCTGGACGAAATCGTATGTGAAAATATAGCACAGACGCGGAAATTAAAAAGATTACGGCGTAAACATGGCATGCTGACTGGTGGCAATGTCCAAAAGCTGAGCTAAAGAATGATCGCACAGCGCCAAATCCTCTGAGAGACCACTAAGATCGCCAAGTGTAACTTGGAAGCCCACATCGACCTTCTGAATGTGCACCTCATATCGGGCGAAATTTTCGTGATCCCTTTCGTCAGGCAATTCCGCTTTTTCCACCAGAAGTTTTTTCTGAAAAGAGATAATAGTGAAAAGTAGGAGCTCGACGAGTGTGAAGCTCACATGGTCTTCTAACTGTTCCAAAGAATAAAGGATGGACTGCAGATCGAAGTACAGACAGCGCTTGCCAGAAAGGTAATCATTCGGACGAGTTTTCAAAACACTGAAAATGTTGCGAGCACGATTGCGACGGTCGGACTTCTGATAACTGAAAATGATTGAGTTGAGAGGGTTGAAAAGTTTAAATTTTTTAAGCACTCACTCGCCTGACAACTGAGGAGAAAGTTCTCTCACAAGCTCACTGTGATCCTTAGTGACAATTACACCGAATATTGTAACCTCATAACGATAGAAGATGACATTCGTATTCATGACCATACCGTGAACATTTGTGACCAATTCCACTTGACCACGATGAGCTTCGCCAATCTTCAGAGACATCTGAGTTGAGCCGACTTCAAGCTTATTGGCCTTTAAAAAGTTTTCCGCTTCTTGCTTCAAAATGGTGCTCATCCGCAGGTCAGGCTCTTGAGTGATCTTCAAAGCTTGTAAGGCATCTGAAAAGTGCAGGCCAAGCTGTGAAGCTGACAATATAAATACTCTCTTTACCTTCCAGACCTGTCTGAGCCATTTTGCGAACGATTCGAGTTTTTCCAAATTCAAAAGTCAAGCGATATAAAGCGACAGAGCGGAACAAAAGCTAAAAAAGGTAAGTAAAGCATGGATGAAACTTTTTTTCCACAAAAGACAGATTGATTCAATTGATCTTTAGAGGCTTAGAGGTGCCTGTACACATGGAATATAGAGAAATGGAACAGCGTGACTTGATAGAAAGCATATTATTAAAAAAATAAGACACATTGTACAAAATCTCATAAGTCAAACGGAAATTTGCGTTTTTGGTAAAACTAAAGAGTTGAACACTTACCCGGGTAAAATCTTTTAGGGTATAATCTCGGGTACTTATCCGGGTATTTAGCAGGTATTTACCCAACGTTTGTGTAATTTTTTTTAATCAGCGGTAATAATTCAATATGTATAACCCATGAATACATCAAAATGATCATATCACCAAAATCAACGCAGGAATGAACAGTAAAACTGTTTTACTAAAACAAATACTTTTTCTGACTTTAGAACTTGATGTGAGACGAGTAAAATTCAAACAAAGTTTTTTATAAAGATATTTTTTAAAAAGTACGGTGGCTTAGGGTTGAGATCAGTTTTGGCAAAAATTTGAATCATTGCTCAATGACTTAATTTGAATCATGTGCAGTGTTTCCAAAAAACAGAAGCGGAAATCAGAAACTGAAATTTGAGCGCAGAAAGCAGAAGCATTACAGAAGCAGAAGCATAATGATTCTGCTTTTGAACTTTTCTGCTTCTGCCTCTGCTTCTGCTTTTCAAAACGTTATGTTTCTGCTTCTGCTTTTCAAACTTTATGCTTCTGCTTTCTGCTTCTGCTATTCAAACTTTATTCTTCTGCTTTAAGTTTCTGCTATTCAAACTTTATTCTTCTGCTTTAACTTCTGCTTGGGTGGTCCGGGTGTACCAAGACACACTCCATTTGGCGTAACGCACATTTGTCTGGTAGAGGCCATCTTCAGCTCTGAAAAAACACTGAATTTATTTTTTTGTATTTTGTATTTTTTTGAGCTTTTCTTTACGCCAAAAGAAAGCCCACAATCTCTTCTATTTTAATGACTAGACGAATTTTCGCAGAGTCAGAATTTTTAAAACTAGAGACCGTTTGAAGCAAACAAGTGGCATTTTTCCGAGTAAAAATTGGGGTTTTTTGCGTTTTCTGTCTAACTTTTGTATAAAACACCCTAAATTTGTGTTTTTGTATACATCCTTGGTACCAAAATGCAGCAAATTGACTCTTCTATCGACTCTCCGGTTTTGTTTGAGAAAAATTAGGCAGAAAAACTTGGCGGGATCTCAATCAAATCAATAAGGCAAAGAAATTTCTTCTAAAATTTTCAAAGAAATTGCTTGTGGTTTTGAAATTTCACGTGTTTTATGGGCAAGTGATGGCTCATTCGAAAGCTCTTAATGCGAGGAATATTTTGGCTATAAGCATAAAGAAGCCAAAAAAGAAAAAAAGGTCAGAGGTGACGAGGTTCAATAATCGGTATTAGAACCGTCAAATAGATTGTGCTAGAATAAAATAAGATAGAATATTTTATTTAGCGAAAAACAATCAAAATACAAAGTTTTGCAAGACTGATCAAAGTGATCAAAACCAACTTAATCGTTGTTGGGAAAAGGCGGGGATTTCGCTATCGGCTATTCCGATCAGCGAACACAACAAAATGGAATGTGCTAATGGGGGGCATATAGGGGAAAAGGCCTTGCTTACACACACTACACTAACAAATTTGAAAAGGAAAGCTTTGCGCCAAAGTTGGCGTCTTTCGAAAGATATTTGCATCCGCAACACTCCCGACCAGCCGGTTTTCTCAGTTGTAGTGGCGCATCCAGTCGAGGAACACCTCCTCTTCTTCTGGCTCCTTGTGGAACACGGCACGACCTTCTCCTCTCTTTCTTCTCAGTACGTTAATGTCAACGCCTAGCCTCAACAATGCCTGCTGTAGTAGCCAGGGAATCAGCACATTCATGATCCATAGGTAAGTTACATACAGACAGCACACCCAGGTCCACAATTCTCCTTTGCTTGGCAAATGGCTTTTTAGGAACTCCCACAGATTCTGACTCTCACTATATGCTCGTATGTTAGGGATACCTGATTCTTGTCTCCTTGGGGTAAAGTAGTCGCTGATTTTGCGCTGCACGTCCAAATCAGAGAGTGCGTCTGTCATCTGTGACGTCAATACATCAGACAGGTTGCTGAGAGGCAAATTGTGGAAGACTTTCAGCGGCAAGTTAGGCATGCTCTCGTTGGTGAAGAAAGCTGCCTTCAAGTCTTGGATGCTCCCAGAAGGCACTGATTGATTAGTCCCAGCTAACTGGTCTACCTGGAGTACTTCATCGTTGATAGCTAAAGAAACCTGGCGCTAAAGAAACCCTTACAGGGTGTATCAAGAAATTTTAGCTTTTTAAAATAGCCGTAACTTTTTTGGTGTATAATGTCAAAAACACGATTTTGCTTGTTACCTTCTGTGGTCTGGGTCCTCTTTCGGAGAATTTCTGATCTGTTGTTGATGACCTCTGGACGGGCAAAGCCCAAACCACAAAAAGGGCACAAACTGACATTATTGACAGACTTACTGATGATCACGCTGTGATTGCTAGTGTGTTCAAACGAGAACAGTGGTTGAAGGAGTATGCTGGCATTCATGTATTCCGCTGCTCATCATTCCGATTGAGACCGAGCAAAAATCGTATTTTTGACATTTTACACCAAAAAAAATTGTCGGCGAGAAAAATTTTGCAAAAGCAGAATTTCGAAAATCGCGCGAATTTAAAAAAATATTTAGCGATCATTTTTTGTGTCAAAATCTGGCTCTCCCTTGTTAGGACAAAAATGTTTATATTTAAATATGGTTTCGTTTTTATCCGGTTCTAGAAAAAAATAGTTGTAGCTTTAAACTGTTAAGCACTATTATTTTTATTCATACAATAGTTATATATTGTTTTAGTTACGTCAAAAAATAGTTCTGACTGTTGCTGTTTCGTAGATAATTAATTAGATCTGCAGTTCTGTGTGGCACCCAGAAAGAAGGCATCCAGGTAGTGGTACCCAGATGGTACTGAGCAGTGTTTTCAAAAGTCATAGGCATAGTTTCAAAGTCATAGTCATAGGCATAATTTCAAAGTCATAGGTATAGTTACAGTCAAAATGCTACCCAGCTTGTGGTACCCAGATGATGGTAACTAGGCGGTGGTCAATATTGCAAAGTATCTATCAAAAGCCTCTTCCAAAGTCACAAAGATCTGATCTTAGATTCGTGTCCGGCTTAGATCAAAAATCACTCACCAAATTCACGTAGTTAACAAGCAAACTTTATTCAACCAAACAAGGTCCACAATAAATCCTAACGCTCTTCCAAAACAGTTACAAGACCAAGTTTTTTAACATAATCAAACATTTTTTCTTTCTCGTACTTGTTTGCAATCTCCATTCTTTGATTCACCCTTTTCTTATCTGCAGTCTTCAGCTTTGGAATTTTTCCGGCCCTCAGAGATGCAAGCTTGGCCTCCTGCAGACTACCCTCCTTCTTCATTTGTCTCAGCCAACAAACAAAAGTGAAAGAATGACAGTTACCGCTTTCACAAATTTAAGTTTCGACCAATTATTAATGCAACAATTTTTGAACAAAGCAAACCGTATCAAAGTATTTGTATTACGAACAAATTAAAAATTGAACGGGTTATAGTTGCAACTATTTTTTTCTAGAACCGGATAAAAACAAAACTATATTTAAATATAAACATTTTTGTCCTAACAAGGGAGAGCCCAAAATCTTCGAATAATTTACAAAAATGAGATGATTTTCTGGTTAGGGGATATTTGCCAAATCGACATTTGACAGCCAGTATATATAAAATGGATCATCCAGGGTATTAAAGACTAGGGTTATTACACAGTTAACTGGAATTTTCAAAAAATTTTGACCTTTTTTTGATATTTTTATGTGGCATTCATATCTGGCATTTCAAGGCATTTTGGCAGACGCTCTTCCACATCCACACAGCATCCTTTTTGAGCAGAGAGTCCAGCGGCTGACGAATTGACTGGAGCACTTGCACAGAATGCTTATAGAAATTGACCATTCCCAGATAGCTTCGAAGAGACTGCAGATCGGATGGACTTGGCATCTTGACGACAGCTTCGATTTTTTTCGGATCCGGACGGCGGCATTCTTTGTCGATGATTTGAACAGGCACTTGATCTCTGAATGTAACTCGCAAAACGTAACTCGACTTTCTCTCAAGCTTCCTTCATACTTCGGCGAAACATGCCCTGTTTCGCTAGACAGTTTCGCAAAACAGGGTCTTCAAAACACGAAGTAAAATGCAAATTTTTAAGATTTTTTGTTGAATTGTTAAAATTTTGGTGTTCATTAAAGACTGACTAGCATGCTTAGTCACATTTCTATAAAGCATGTAGTAATTTGCTGGCGCATTTAATGGAGACATAGACACTTCGCACCGGTGCAAGCTGTCCACTCGACTATTTTTTAATACAGATATCTACTTTTATGTATTTTTTTTATTTCAAGCCACCCCAGTAACCGAAATTTCATCAAAAATCAGAATCACATAACAGAATTTTGAAAAAATATTTCGTTGTGGAATTTGGTTGTCAAAATAGGAAAATACTCTTTGTTTTCCAACCTTAGCCTATATCTCAACTACCAAGCTTTTCTTCAAAATCGTCCTCGGCAAAACACTGGTCTAAACAATGCCACAGATCATGCTAGTCAAATAGAACAAACAAGTGCAGGAAAATTTTATTTATAGAGCAAAAGTACAATAGATCATGTCAAAAAGGTCTATACGACGAGATTTCAAGAAGAACAAATTTGAAGAGGCTTCCATAGACAAATCAAAAGGATTTTGTGCACAGCAAAGTCGAGCCAGCGGTAGCAGCAAAGGAGATGAATAAGCAAGGGAGACTGACGACTGGAAGACCAAAAAGCAAGCCAACGGCAACACCACCACCCGCTGCAAAAGCTCCAACGCCGAAAAAGATGCCTCCTACGAGATTTACTTTCTTTCTGCAGTCGGTTTCCACACCCTGAAAGCGAATAAATTAGTATGTCAAGGCAAACTGTAACAAGATTATCTTAGCACTGACTTTCACATCTTGCATACCCTACCCACCATAGATTTCTGATGCACCAAAAAAGCCTATTTGCTCAAAATGACATTTTTCAATTGCCAAAATGAAAACTTTTGTATGCGCACGTGATGTCAAACAAAAAGTCCCACATTGGAGATTCGAACAAAAAAAAGATCTTGCCGAAACGTTGAAAAATGAAAAAGTTACAGCCATTTTAAAATCCGCAAAAAAATTGCGCCACCCTGTACTATCTGATGTTTAATTTAATTCCACTCGAAAAATACACGAAAAGCTAGAAAAGCACAAAAAGCACGCCTTGAATTATTCTCTTCAATCCACAGATGAAAAAGTTCCAAAAGTTGTTTTGCAAAAATTTCAGTGAGACAGCCACTCTTTGGAGCTTTCTATCAAGGCTTTTGTTGATTGTACAGTCAAACCTCGATATAGTGGCGCCCTGTCTGTCCCCTTCTGTCCGGACAAAGCAACCCTAGATAAATCTTAAAATTAAATAAATGTTCTAAAACTTTTGAAAACCCAATACAGTGGCCCTTAATATAGTGGCATCCTAGGAAGGCCACTATGTCGAGGTTTGACTATATAGGTCAAGGCTTTTGTTCATTCTATAGATTTCACTCTGCCATCCAACTACCTAGTCGAGAAAAAAAGAGGTTTGACGCCAATGCCATTTCACCGTTTATTGTAAAAACTATTTGTGGTGATAGGAATTGTGCCTTTAAGTTAATTCGGCGTCTTGTTATTAACTTTATCAGAGAGCAGAGAAAGGAATAGGGGTGCTTACTGTTCATGTTGAAAGAAGCGATTTCACGACTACTGAGTTCGTAATACTGACATCGAAATTCGATTACCAAAAAGCCAATGATCTCAGCTTAGACAATCTCAGTAGATAAAAACATCCGATCAATTGATCGGCGAGAATGGCAGCTGATGAAGGGATACAGCCACCCCAGTGGTGATTCCCACCCTTCAATTTTAATTGCTGCCCCAGAAAAGTAATGGCAAGTCTGAGCATTCGGTCGTGTTAGATGGTGCTTAGGTCGAATCATAAAAAAGTAACAAGCACCAATTACCATAGTGAAAAAAAATTTAGGCCTTTTTTGCGTTAAAAATACGCTTCGGTCGACACTTGGGACGAAACTCGTTGTGAATGTACCTTTAGGGATTGTGTAAGATGGTCAGTGCTCCTCTCTTTTTTTTCAAATGACCGGTAATGGTGAAGCTAGCATGGGTGAGAAATTTAACGGAAGAGAGATTTGACCCGTTTTGTTGGAAATAATTGATTTGTTGCAGCAATCTTGCGTATTCGCTTCTTGTTCGTTCATCCAATAGAAAGTTTTATTCCTTTCTTCTTATTTTTAGTTCTAATAAGATTAAAATGAAAGTCTTCTATTTTTATACTAAATTCTCGTAGCTTTTTTATTTGAAATCTTCCATATTTAAATGCTTTTGATCCAATATTCAAATGTTGGTGAGCATTTTTTTAAGTTAGGTTTGTATCTAAATTAGACTTGTTTTAAATTGCACTCGTACCTAGTATTTCAGAACTCGTGGTCTTATTAGAGTCTTTATTTGGGACCAGAAGGTTTTTTCGGGGTTTTTTTTAAATCGAAGGTGTCTGCAGGTGGGGGGTTGAAATTTTACTTTAAGAAAAGCCGTATTTGTTTTGTTAAATCTCGTGAATGAAATTTCGGTCACTGAGACACAAATCACCCGAAAGGGACTTTAGAATTCAAGTCGGTCTAGACTTCTAATTACCAACGCTTTTCATAGTTCAAAATCCTTTTAGTTTCTGTATTATGTATAACTGTCTTCTATACCATTGATCAAGTCTACTCCTCTCAAAATGAGCACCAAGTAGCTAGGTGGAAAGTGTCCTTGGACGGTCTCGTCAATGCTGAGTCCACCCAAACTCTTAGCACAACACAATCATCGAGTTGGTCTTCATTTTATATATATATTTATTTCACTTAGACAATCTCAGCAGATAAAAACATCCGATTGATTGATTGGCGAGAATGGCAGCTGATGAAGGGATACAGCCACCCCAGTGGTGATTCCCACCCTTCAATTTTAATTGCTGCCCCAGAAAAGTAATGGCAAGTCTGAGCATTCGGTCGTGTTAGATGGTGCTTAGGTCGAATCATAAAAAAGTAACAAGCACCAATTACCATAGTGAAAAAAAATTTAGGCCTTTTTTGCGTTAAAAATACGCTTCGGTCGACACTTGGGACGAAACTCGTTGTGAATGTACCTTTAGGGATTGTGTAAGATGGTCAGTGCTCCTCTCTTTTTTTTCAAATGACCGGTAATGGTGAAGCTAGCATGGGTGAGAAATTTAACGGAAGAGAGATTTGACCCGTTTTGTTGGAAATAATTGATTTGTTGCAGCAATCTTGCGTATTCGCTTCTTGTTCGTTCATCAAATAGAAAGTTTTATTCCTTTCTTCTTATTTTTAGTTCTAATAAGATTAAAATGAAAGTCTTCTATTTTTATACTAAATTCTCGTAGCTTTTTTATTTGAAATCTTCCATATTTAAATGCTTTTGATCCAATATTCAAATGTTGGTGAGCATTTTTTTAAGTTAGGTTTGTATCTAAATTAGACTTGTTTTAAATTGCACTCGTACCTAGTATTTCAGAACTCGTGGTCTTATTAGAGTCTTTATTTGGGACCAGAAGGTTTTTTCGGGGTTTTTTTTAAATCGAAGGTGTCTGCAGGTGGGGGGTTGAAATTTTACTTTAAGAAAAGCCGTATTTGTTTTGTTAAATCTCGTGAATGAAATTTCGGTCACTGAGACACAAATCACCCGAAAGGGACTTTAGAATTCAAGTCGGTCTAGACTTCTAATTACCAACGCTTTTCATAGTTCAAAATCCTTTTAGTTTCTGTATTATGTATAACTGTCTTCTATACCATTGATCAAGTCTACTCCTCTCAAAATGAGCACCAAGTAGCTAGGTGGAAAGTGTCCTTGGACGGTCTCGTCAATGCTGAGTCCACCCAAACTCTTAGCACAACACAATCATCGAGTTGGTCTTCATTTTATATATATATTTATTTCACTTAGACAATCTCAGCAGATAAAAACATCCGATTGATTGATTGGCGAGAATGGCAGCTGATGAAGGGATACAGCCACCCCAGTGGTGATTCCCACCCTCCAATGTTGATTGTTGCCCCAGAAGAAGTGGCTATTCAAACCAAAACCCAGTCTAAAACACCTCTAGTGGATTTGCCAGCAGAGGCATTTGAGGATGAGACAGCAGTGGGGAAAGGAAGTGGAGGAGAATGTCCACATCCAGAAGTCCATGACCATCCCTAAGGATCTGACTGTTTCAAGCACTTCCACCACTACGACGACCAGCACAACAACAACCACCGTCTCGCCACTCACATCCAGCAGCTCTTTTTATATCCTCTAGCTCTGTGCCTGACACCACACCCTCACCTCCTACAACCAACTTACTTGCTCCAAATGAAGGACTAGATCTGAAAAACCTACCAAACCTTTTCATGCTATTAAAACAATTGGCTCTGATTCCAGCTGTGGTAAAGTCACTAAGTGGTGGAGCGGCAGGCAGTTCTCCCTTAACTTCTGGTTGGTGTGTTTTTATTTCTATTTCTATTGTTTGGGTAGAGCAAGGTAAAGGAAGGTACAACCAAATTTTAAAATACATCCAGCTCGAAAAGGGGTCGGTACCTCATTCAAGTTATTCAAAAATCGATTTATAAACAACCGGAGTATGAACACAACCACCTCTTCCCAAACGAAATTTGTGTTGAACTTCTTCAAAACACCATTTTAACCATTTTTAAGCATTTCCTACACATTAAACACGATTAAAGAAGATGTTTTCACTTACTTTTCCTTATAAAATTTCAATTTTCAGGAAATTTTTTTAAGGTAAATGACTATTTTTAAGGTAATCTACCCTGTTTTGGTCACTGGAGCAAGCCAGAAAAACCTCTATTTGCATTTTACCAAGAGTCTTGCTCAGAATCATGTCTAAGGTAAATGAGTTTGCGCATCTCTAACTCTCAAGCCCCGCCCCCCGAAGGGGGCGCAAGGGCTTGGCAAATCACTCGAAAGTGACTCTGGATGCATGAAAAAAGCATGCATACCAGAGTTTCTATATGCGGTGGGCCCCAGTTAACAAAACTATGTTCAAACCCTATTTTTTGGTGTCAAGGTACCCTCAACATGTGAAAAATACCAAAATGCAAGATTTAAAAAAAATTGACTTTTTATAGGGAAATGTAGGTGAAAATATTTTTTTATCGTGTTTAACGTGTAGGAAATGCTTAAAAATGGTTAAAATGGTGTTTTGAAGAAGTTCAAAACAAATATCATTTAGGGGGTGCATACTCCGGTAGCGCCGAAAATTTCAATTTTACCATTTTAGATCGAAAAATATCGAGGATTATGATTTCGTTGTTTTTAGAGCAAATCAAATTTAATGCAGCACCAAATTAATGCAGTCCAGCGCTTATTTTTCAAAACTTTATTGAACATTATTTGAACCGTTTTGAAAAGGTACGAACTTTAGCCACCATTTTTTTTCTCGTAGGTCTTGCCCCAAAATTTGCATGGATTTTGATTATGCAGGTTCTTTTTTATCAAAAACCCATTGCTCCCTTTAGAGCGTCACCCTTTTTTTCGAAAAAGGGTTAAATTATATTAGCAATCATAGGTATTTTCCACAAAACTGTGGTCATTTTCAGAAACGATTGGTAAAATCATAATCCCTAAGATTTTCGGACTAGACTGACGGATTAATTTCGGCACAAAGACGCTAAAAATAAATGTAAAAAAGTGTCGAATGTAAGGTGGGGACGTCTAATCGCGACTTGACTTTAGATGTTTGATCTCAAACAAACAAAATTTATTTAATCGCAGAAAATTTTATGTTTTCACCTTGATGGTTGCTGGACTCTATGGTTTATGAAAAAAAGACCTTTAGCCTAGCTTTTTTTTTCAATAACTAATAATCCTTTAGCACGGTTTAGACTAATATGAGTATAGTTTGCAAGAGAAATTACCGTATTTCCTCTAATAAGCACCCTCCCCAAAATCCGGAAATCTTAAATTCATTCTCCGCCTTTTATACCAGGTTTTTGTTTTTGACCGCAACGTATGTTATATATAGAAATGGAGCTGGGAATCTGCGCTACATTTTGGTATGTAACATATGTGGCGTTCAAAAACAAAAAGCTGATATAAAAGGCGGAGAATGAATTTAAGAAATTCCGGATTTTGGGGAGGGCGCTTATTAGAGCAAATACGGTATATTTTCTTGAGATTTTATAAATCTTATAGCTTTGATGGACGATAGTAAACCAACATTTTTAGCAGCCACATCCAGTTCTCACTCTTTGTTTGGCATGCTGACTGGAAGTGCTTTGGACTCGAGTGCCAATAATGCTGGAGTGATAACTTCTCCTGGACTTCACTCCCCAGCTCAGGTGGAGGGAGCAGATGATGAGCCAGCAGACAACCAGTTGTACTCTTTCAGAAGGTCTGCTACCCAGCACACCACTTCTCCAGAGATAGAAAATGTTGGGAATATGGCTTTGGAAAATGCTGAGATGCCTCATCCCATTGTGCCTGTAATGACCACCTACGACTCGGGCAAAATCCGCAGACCAACTAAGCCAACAACAACCACAGTAAAACCCCTCAAACTAAACTCCAAAGACCGCTATAATAGACTCAACATCTACGGGCTCGATGGTAGTGCTGCCATGTCCGGACTACCTCTTAACAAGCAAGCCTCTCAACAAGCATATGCGGCACCTCCAATGGCACTACCACCAACAACAGCAACAAAAAAATTGAAGCCGAGGTTTGATCTGAGTGACTTGACAGTTCATGAAGTGGAACAATTGGTAGGTTGGCTTAGCAAAACAAAAAATTTGTTTAAAAAGGGCATACCCATGCAAAATCCATGCAAAGCCACCCCTGTTATATCGAGGGCGGCGCTATATCGGGGTGGCGTTATATCGAGGGTCGACTGTATAGGTACAAAAGAGAAATGTGTAAAAATAAAAAAGAACCTATGACCTGCTGGTAGTTTTCATTTTAGGAGTCTATTCACCACAAGCTATTCAACGGTAGCAACAGTTCTGATCTACATCCACAAAGTCAGCTGGAAATGGTCACTTCAGCTCAGCCACACCAACACATACGTCAAAGACTGTCCAATGAGAGCCAACTAGTGAGTGGAAAGATAAAATCTGTTGAGCAACCCCAACTACTGGTCTACCAGAAAGCTGGACCACCAACTGGTTCAGCCAACCCATTGCTGGGAATGTTGGGCAAGACCAATCTGGAACCACAGATGATCGATGATTTGCTATCCATCAAAGAGTTGCCTGATCTAGAAGAGCTGACTGCTGGCATGGATCTGAGCTTGTTGAATAAACCTGGAGGGTTAGTTACACGTAACCGTATCAGGCATGTGCACGAGTCGTACTTTTGGCAGCCCGGCGCAGGCAAAATTATTTTCGGTCTGGGCCAGCCCGTCTTCCAAATAGTCAACAAATTTTTCATAGTCGAAAATTCATAAAAAAATTTCGAGTAGAACATTTATTCCGAAACATCATTTTGACATAATAACGTTGTTCATGATAGATTTTCGAAGAAATTGATTTAGAAAACAAAAGTTTTTGGTTCTTAACGACCGTCAGTTTTGAAATTTATTTTGTATTAAAAATTATACTTTCGTGCATTATCTAAAGCAAATGTTAGAATATATTCAATGTGAAGGGATTACTTTTTAGCAGAAGTCTTTTGTCTTGTCCGATTGTCCTGGAAGTCAACCCTATATGTAGTCAACCCTATATGTAGTCAACCCTACCCTACTTTACTTTCAAACGGCATATAAGTTTTCAAAAATGTCAAATTTCTGAGTGCTTGACTAAAGAGGCTGTTTTCTTAAAATACAGTAAGAAAATAGGAAATTCTAAGCACGCCATTGTGTTCAGAGTATTGTAAATAGGCTATATATGCATAATTTGGCGTGCCTGAAATTGATATCAAACTCGTAATCATACTTGCACGCTACCAAAAAAGTAGCGCCAGCGCCGGGAATTTCTAAAAATTGGCGCCAGCGCCAGAAAAAGCGCCGAGCACCAGCGTCTGGCGCTGAAAAAACATGCCGGGACGTCGAGCGCCGGCGCCACAGCTCAAAAACAAAGCGCCGGCGCCGCATATTAAAAAGCCAATTGAGCAAATTTTGTCTCACTTTTATTGAGTAAATTATAAATAACGACAACAATAACACTTTTTAGCCTTAGTCATTAAATTTGTTGCTATTAGTGTTAACTTGAGTCCTGTGGTGGTGTGCCAAAGAGGTCATGTGACGGCATTATGGTACGCGACCTAAAAAACAGGGCCGACGCCAGCGCCGGCAATATTTTAAAATCAGCGCCAGCGCCGGGAATTTCCAAAAATCAGCGCCGAGCGACAGTGCCCGGCGCTGGCGCCGTGCAAGTATGCTCGTAATATAGGCCAAGTTAAAAAATCAGAAAAAATCGCTCTTAAAGAAAGCAGGAATTGGAATTATCATTTATCGCGGGATTTTTCCAGGCCGGCCCGGCCCGTGACTTTACGGCCTGGCCAGTGGGGGAATTTTAAAATTACGGCCCGGCCCGTGCACATGCCTGAGTTCTATATAATTTCAGATTTGCCACACTCAAGCAGCAATTCATTGAGAGACTGGTACAGAGATCTTTGAACGGCAATAGAAACTAGATTCATACAAGAAAACTTTATTTATTATTCATTTAATAATAATAATTTTCTATCAGATTGAAATGTATCGACTAAATGCTCGCAACGCTGCCGACTAATTTTCGTGTCAAAATTTAACCCTAGGACGGTTACGTTGGGACGATTCGTCCCATTTTATTTTGAGAGTGCTTTTTAAAATTGACCCTTTGTCAACTTTTAAATGCCAATATGGGTAGTCAACGACACCAACACGACCGCCAAAGTCTACTCTTTCGTTTGACGTATAAAATGAGTAGTAAAAGCAATAAAACTTTAGAGCCGTTTATCTCTCATGGGACGATCGTCCCAACATGTCCAGATGTGACCTTTTTGAGTGACCATCCTAGGATTAACCCCGCCCGGTTCGGCTTTAGACTAGCATTCAATAGAATTATTCACAAAATGACCCTGTTCGTTTTTATCGGCACCGGGCTTGTTAGGACCTGGCTGCAATTAAGACAAATACGGTATACCGATTTTTTCTACGGGGAGGAGTAGCTGTTAAATAGATTTTCATGCTATGCCACTTACAGATGAATCCAGTTTGATATGTTTATAAAATAAAAGTTTTCAGTGCATCAAGTGCTGTATTTAGTACTTTACAGATTGTGTTGTTAGGCAAAGCAGGGTAGGCCATTGCACTGACGGGAACTAACCAAAGAAGAAACAATTTATACTACAATTTAGGGTTGTCATCATTTTTTCCCGGGAAAAAATGATCGTGGGAATTTTCCCGGGAAAATTCCCGGGAAAAAATGATTTCACCGAGAAAAAACGGGAAAAAAGAATTTATTGACTTTTAACGACACTCAACCAGAATCCAAATACGCATGTACAGCAAAACTTTATTCAAACCAAATTCACATCCTATTCATCGGTAAACAACACATCAAATTCCCCCACACCACTATATTCCTCGTCAGTTGATTCTTCTTCGGATTCAGCTCTTCCATTTCATACTCCCGGTTTCGTTTCTTGAAAATATCGGCGTGCTCCAACATGAGATTGGTCTTGATGAACATCAGCTTTGAGGCGGTTTCCACATCGAGTCTGAAATGATTAATTTATAAAGATTCAATAATGATTAAAAGCTATCTTACCGATTGCGCACTTTAGTGTGGATAGCAGTTCTGATTGACCAATTTCTTTCGCACGGGGCATCTGTGATTTGTCAAATTGATTTTTTCCCATATTTTCTTCATTTTTTCCCAAATCATTTTTTTCCCAATTTTCCCGGGAATTTTCCCTCTAACAACCCTACTACAATTACTAATACGCCACTATTTGCTTGAAACAAACAAATTGGCTTTCAGAAAAATAATGATTTATAGGATGAGCAGGGGTGCCATCGCAAAAAGTAAAAAAGCGTCATTTTCGGTAAAAAAAAAGCGGAAAAAGCGGCATTTTGGTTTGAAAAAAGCTGCGAAAAAGCGGCATTTTTTAAACGTGTTTGAACCACTTAGAATTTAAGGAAATACATCGTACGTACCATTTATTCAACATATCCATACTTTTCACCGGCTTTGGCCCTATCTAACAAGTTCTTGTGGCCCAAGAAATACTCGTATGCGCTAACACAACAATGTTTTCTACCTGAGTCTTGGCGTTGAATCGGTTAAGTTGCCGAGAACGAATGCACCAAACGAAATGACTGTCTTGAACTTGATCACCATCTCCATATTGCCAAATACGTCTTGAAGAAATTGCGAGCCCTCATTGCAATTCTTGAAGTAAAGTGTAAGAGCCGGCCACAGTTGATAAATCCAACAAACTAGAGAGCAAAGCGTCAGCCATCGGACCTTTTTGTGCTTTGGTATATTTTTAACCTCGAAAATCTAAAGGAAATAGTGAAAGCATTAAAAACATAACCTAGAAAACTTCTGCTTCCTGGGCATACTCTACGAGAAGATCCATGCGCTGCCTAGATCCGTCGAAGTGTGTTGAAATCATAAGAGCAAATTCTTCCACAGTGGTTCCGCTGAATATATTCTCTCTGTAGCACTTGAACTGTTGTGAGCAATATGCGAAGAGCACCCAATTCCAATTAATTTGGCATTGATTTCTGAATGATTAGTTTCACAAGAAACTGACAAAAAAGTTACCTCGCTTTAGTATTGCGAAAACGTTGTTGTTTCCACCACGATTGATACCACCAAAGTTTGAGTTAGTGTTATCGGCAGTAAAGGATACCATTCTCTTTTGATTAAGATTCACGCTCGCGAGGACAGATTTTACCATCTCCACTTGATCCACAGCCTTCTTACTAGTCATTTCGACTATTTGAAGCACTCTGATTCTTGACGCCATCCTTTGATAAATACCTAGAAAATATACGTGCATACATACAAGCAAACACACCTGACCACAAGAGCATAGATATTCCTGCTAGAATGTGGAGTTTCATCCAATCCGATCGAATAGTAGCCGGCTTTATTGATCCCTCATATCCGAGATGCTGAATGATTGATTTTTCACCTCTTGCCTAACGAAAGATGTTTGTTCCCGCAAGCGACGCATGTAAAGTACCCTTTACCGATGTCTGACGGTATGATGTAGTCACCCTTGTACTTATCTGTCCAGTCCGGGTTGTATTTGCTCATCCCACCTTTGGCTTATCATGCGACTTCTTCCGCTTCTTATTCGCATTTTCAGTGAACTCCTAAACAACAGAATGCAAAAAATCCAGAAAAATTAGAAAACCTCTTCCCTGATGAGAGAACATCGCTTCCAAATCATCAGAATGCTCTTCAAGATGAGCTTGCTCGACGATTCTTTGTCCTTTGATGAATTTGTCCATATCTAAAACTATAATATAATGTTTCTTAGAAAACATGAAGTGGTTAAAAATTTTCAACAAAATGTTTATGTGCGAGCTTAATTTAGAGAAAAAGCGGCAAAAAGCGGCAAATATTATCGAAAAAGCGGATAATGCCGCTTAAGCGGCATCTTAAAAATTTAAGCGGCAAATGCCGCTTAAAAGCGGTATTATGGCACCCCTGAGGATGAGTTTTTAGAAACGTCTTAGTTCGCTTTTGTGGCTAAATGAAACAATACGTGATCCACTCGATTTTTATCTTTCAATTTACTTTTTTGTCTTTTACTGTTTTTGTTACTTTTTGTTCGGGCTTGGGGTGCCGAGAAAAAACACGTCAAAACTTGAAGTGACGACAAAAGATCGAGTTTGGTCAGCTGAGTGACTATATATTGTTCAAGTACCCTGTTTCGACCGCCCTTGCTAAATCTCGCAGGTTTTTCCCGGAGAATTCTCCAATTTTTATTTCTGCTGAGAGTTCCGCAACCAAAGTTCATATTATTGTTGTGTGGCTGTTGCTTTACACGTAAGCATATAGCCCATACACAAATAGAATGGTTTGTAGGGCTTGTAGTTAATGCTGGGATTATTTTGCGATTTTGTTATAACAGCATAAAAAAGAACCGCTACCTTTTTTACACAAAATTAAGCTCAATTTCAGGTCTATTTATGCCATGCTTTTTAAAAGTGTGAGAAATTTACATTTTCTCAAACATTTATTTGTGGGTTGTAAATAGGCTACCAAAAATAAAACAATGTAACAACTAACCAGTCGAAATACTCCGAAAGGCACTTGTAGTAATTTAACATTTTTGTGTGAAATTAAGTTGATCTTATACACCTTATATACCGTAATTATTCTAATAGAAACCGGGGTCACTAAAAATCTTGAAATTGTCAATCGAAAATAACCCTAACTCTGAAATCTTAGTCAAAAAATAGGGGGCCGGGGGTGGTGTTACTATTACAGACGGGGTTTCTATTAGAATAATTACGGTATAAACCCTTATTCTTTAAACACATTTGAAAATGGCATTCTACCAAATCTTATTAGATTCTTTAACACGAGAATGCCTGATCGTAACTTCTGCCTTCTCTAGGACAACTTTTCACGCTGATTCTCGTGGTCGTTTTTCAATAAACGATCGAAAAAGTCGAGGAAAAAGCAGTTCGAAAATTTTCTAAATGACGTGATTTTATGCATGTTGTTCGGAAGCACGAAGTTTTGTTTGTAAGACATACCTATGATTGCAATATGCGTAAAAGACTGCTGGAATCTTCTCTTTCATATGAGTGTATATGAGCAACAACCTGTTTGCAAAAAGCTTGACAGCCAGCGTCCAACACAAAAAACCACCATTTTCTTACCTGTAAAATTCCCACTCGAATCTGCTCAAAAGCATGTCATAGCCGTGCACAACTGCTTGATGCTTGGTCAATACTTGTAGAGAAATTCAAGAGCTACAAGACAGGCTGAAAATCATTATAAAAACATCATTACAGTGGAAGAGGTAAACCCAGCAGTTTTCCTTGTACAGTAAAACTCCTAAAATAGTGGCCCCACCTCCAGTGGGTTGCCTTAAGGTCCGACACTTTTTCACCCTGATTTTCGAGGTTTTTACATTCTGTTTTGACAGTTTGGTCCCAAATATCGTGAAATTCCATTCCCAGTCGTTTTCAAAAACTGAATAATTTTTCCATTGTAAATGAGAAACCTGGATACAGTGGCCCTTTAAAAATTAAAAAAGGGCCACTATACCTATATCAAGGTTTTCATTTTCAAATGAAAAAACCATTACGAAAGAACGACTGAAAAAATGGGTCTTCACGTATTCAGACAGACTGTCAAAACAGAAGTGTGCTAAGCATTTCAGGTGCATATTTCAGACAAACCTGAATTGAGTAAAGCCTCTGTAGTAAGACGTTTCGTCAGTTTTTGCATTTGCAAAAACTGACGAAACGTTTCTCCAGTTTTGCAAATGCAAAAACTGACGAACTGCTAATTTTGCCTTGGTCCCCCTGTTGTTTTTGCAAATTTTTTTTTTTTTCTTTTTAGTTATTCGGAAACGTGTATTGGAGATCATTATATCAGTTAGAGTGCTCTTAAGCTACGTTTCCAATTACGAATCTGAACCCTCACTCCAAAATTCATAAATGTGTCAAAAATATATTTGGTAGTCATTTTCTCATTTCGTTCATTGAAATGTTCTGCATGAAGCCTAACCCGGTGTCGATGTCTGAGCGATAAAGCTTTCGTAACTTTTTAGGACACTGTGAAACATCCCCTTTTGAAAATTTCTATATTACTTAAAAAGCTAATTTTGCAAATTTTGTGAGGAACCCCAAATTTTATTCAATCAAAGTAATACAATGAACAACAAGTACGACATACACTAAACAATTATACACTTAACACCAATTCAAAATGATTTTGAGTAAATTTAATGGGAATGGACGGAATTTCTGTATTCTGTCTTGACTTCTTCCAGCTACTGTTTAGATCGGGCGAATAGACTCTCCATCCAGCAGTTGAATAGACAAGCACGTTGACTTGGAATAGCTTGGAAGCTGCCGCAAAGTCCAGATCTCGGGCATAACTATCTCTATCTGAAGCATCTTTGGCTAGCACCGCAACATTCTTGACATGATTCAGCAAAGCTTCTTCATCCGTCATGAGCAACCTGCACCAGTCCTCATCAACATGCTCAGCAAGGAATTTGGCTATTTTCTTTCTTACGATTCTGTGGTGATCTTCACTGCCAGTTAGTCCCATGGAAAGAGCTCTACAACAGCATACGAGACAATGAATACAGAACTTGCAAAATACCTGAAGCCACAATTGCCATCACCTTCTATTGGAAGAACACTCGCTGGCTTAGCACAGTTCGAATTGATGAAAGTGAAGATCGATCCAAAAATATGGCTGGCCTTCCATTGGATACCTTACAATAAGGATGTAAATAAAAAAACAGGTGCAAGCTCTTACCAAGAGTTTTACAAACACTTTCCTGATACTTTGGCGATGGAGGATTAAACAACAAAGCAACTGGTTTCTTTGTTTTGACTGTAACCTCCTCTATACTGCTTCGCTTCTTTTTCTTTGCTGGCACCATTTAACAAGGCAGTTTTCCTGCTTTGTGACACTTTCTCTGCTTTGACGGTTCTTAGGCCAGTTCCACCTACATCTGATACCAAACGAGCTGCTTTACGAAGAAAAGATCGACATGAAGACAGCACATCGATTGACTTACGACTTTTATTGTTCCTTTCCTACAAGTGCACAAATTAAAAAGCCCCGAAAAATGACTAACTTCAAAAGCTCTCCATAGTTCCTCTAAACGATCATTCAACTGTTTGTACATTTTAGATTTCGGTTTAACTTTAGTTCCTTCCCGCAACTTTATGATTCGCCGACTCTGCTGGTATTCAATCGTGTATAGAAGGTGGAACAAGCGCGCATATCCTGGCTTTCGTAAGGAACCCGGACGACTAAAACATGAAGATAAAAAAGCCTAAATGGAAAAAAGTTGTAACCGTTTCAGAAAAGAGTGAAACCCTTCACAAGCATTGTTAGTTCGGATAGATTGGCGATTAAAGTTCCACAGCTGCAAAGGCTTGCTTAACCATTCCAAATCAAAATACGTTGCAAATTGCTAAAAGAAGTATTCCCGTATTCATTCACATAATTGACTATAAGGTTAAAAAAACTAACTTTAATTTTTATTTTTTCGTCCTTTTCCACTTCTAACGCCTTCAGTTCTGGCTTTAGCAAATCTGACCACACCATTAAGACAAGATCCGGTGGCAGCAGGGGCAAGGCAACGCACTTTCGGATAAGCTTGTTGAATGCGGCGTTGAACTTTGTACTTTTCTTGTCATACAGTGGGAAGAGACCAATAGTTCTGACATTACGAATCACAGCTTGACAGAAATGGAAGTGACATCCTCGCAGCTTCTAAAAATCTCAAATAGTGTGACAATAGATCGCTAATCTACCTCAAGTCAAAACATTCAATTGCAGCTTTGACTTCAGAATCTTCAAAGTCCATCAGCAAAACGCGGAAAGCTGGCTTGACACCTAGTATATTCCACTGTTCTTTAATCGCATTGAAGATAAGCTTGTAACCATTCGATTCTTTTTTTTTCATAAGAGCAAAAGCAATCGAAATCCATTCGTCTCCACATTTACCCGGAAACTAGACAATAGTACACAATTAATTTATTTAATCTGCTTCAGAAAAGTAACCAAACCATGAATAGTCAGTAACTGGCGAAAACTTTTCGGGCATACTTCAAATGTTGCATCCACTGCCAAATACTTGCACTGTGCCGCTGCTTTTAGGTTTCGATCAGATGAAAAAAGAGCGATTCCTTCTAACCGATCAGATAGCAATTCCCACCTAAACAAGTGAAGCTAGACACGAAGATCAGTATCACGAAAACTACCTTTCTTTAGTCTTTGTAATCTTGTAGAGTTCAGGTAGTTCAAATGGATCTTCTACATTCATGACACCAGCTCGGCGATGCCTACTGAGCTGATATCTGACTTCTTCGTAGGTAGGAAACTTCATTGCAAGAGATGAAGGATCCGTGACGTCTTCCCCTTTATTCTCCGACTCTTTGAGTGCCAACATTTCATACTTAAAAAAACATCTGTATGAATTAGTAAAGATAACCTCACCTTCTCCCATGTGGACATCGGTAACGCTGTCTCGTCTGATCGAACCTCTTCTCGCATCTTCCTGTCCAAGTCTTTTACTCTCACTTCATTCTCAGTGTATCTTTCGCAATTTTCGTAATGTGCGGCTCCATTCAATTTGCATTCGCCAGTTTCGATCGATTCGCTTAGCATCGGTTGCAGAAAATCTATTTCTTTATCTTTGCTTCTAATCCTTCAAAAAAGATGTAAATGGCGTATTAGAAAAAATCGAAATCCTTACCTGTCACAGCCATAGCATCTGTAGCGATTCACTGTGCTGGTCTTTTCTAGAAACCTGTACAGATGGAACTTCCCGTGGCCTAGCTTCACTGCTTTTATGGAACCTCCGAATTTTGAGCTGATCGGACTAAAGAAAAATTGATAATATTACATAATTAGCTGCAAAAATAGTTCTCACATGATGGTCAACTTTTCTGTCTTCCTATTTGGAACATGCCTACTTATCGTCGACAAATTGAATTTTCGAGCGTATATGCTGAGAATCTTTGCTCCAACTTCTTTCAGCTTTAGCCTTCTATCACAAATTTGGTCGAGCCAAGAGCAAACATCTTCGTTGGTCCAATTAAAGAGATTCATCGGGAATTACTAAAGCAAATATTGAAATGTAAATGCAAAACCACGTGCTTTGTACTCTTTAAAAAAGTCTTTTGACCACATCAGCTGGTTCAAAACAATACAATATCACAAACAGAAAATTTGCAAAAAACAACAGGGGGACCAAGGCAAAATTAGCAGTTCGTCAGTTTTTTGCATTTGCAAAAAACTGGCGAAACGTTTCGTCAGTTTTTGCAAATGCAAAAACTGACGAAACGTCAACGCACCACTATATCGAGGTTTGACTGCATTGAAATTTGAAGAATACCTATAGAAAATAAAAGCTGAGAATCTCCACTTGTATAAAAATTAGAAGATGAATTTTGTAAAAGTAAGATTTTTGAAAGCTAGAAGCCATTCTAAGTCCCGAACTGGTTTTTCGTCAAATACGAAGAGATTTTCAATTTCCCAAATTTTTCAAAAGTCAGCTACTGCTGATTTTTTTTCGCCCCAACCATGCTAAACTTTTTTTTGAAAATTTGTAAGTAATACACAATGTCAGCTTTCGAGTGCACCCGAGGCTTTTTTTATCGAGAGACTGGCGCCAACTTTAGTTCCTTATCAGCTGATCCTGAGTTGGGTGCAGTGCTGAAGGGAAATTTTTTGTTATTATTTGCACATTGCTGATAAGGAGGGGTAGGGCCAGTCTCCTTATTTACCAAACGCGTGCTTTAATGTTTTCCTCGAAAGCATTAGTATTATTTTCATGATCCCTGGTCCACTCATGCTTTTTAAATTGAAACCGTCATTAAATTTCTCATTTCCGTGTTATATTCCATTGTTTATTTCACTCATTTCAGCCAGCCAAAACAAAATATGAAAATAGAAAGTCCAGGCTCCAAATCTGAGGTTCCATATCAAAAGTTATTACCAGGTTTTTTTTTAATTATTTTTTGTTTTTACTCGATCTTGCAAATGACGTGAGCTCATTTGGCCACTTTTGTGCAATTTTGTTTGAATTCGCAACTTTTTGATTTTTTATATTTTTTGCTGTTTGGCGCATTTTTGGAATTTTGAATTAGCTTAGACATAGCCCTAAGCGCAGCGTGCCCATAGGCTTAGGTCTTAAGTCGGGCTCAAACGTGTGTCCTGAACTGCGAAAAAAATAAAATTAACAAAAGGCATGAATTCAAAAAAAGAGCACAAAAATGGCCACACGTTTACCCACCTTTAAGGCACTTTCACAATCATACCTCGAAACAATCGGCGCCGACGCTCAAAAAGTACCGTCGCTGGGTGTATGATATGTTTTTGATGTTAATTTTTTTATTGTGTCCGCTAGTATTCAAATTGGATGCGGACAATACTGAAAAATATACTGTTATCACTTTAAAATTAAAAAAATCTAGTGCTGCGCCGGATACCTGGCGCCGGTAGACAAAGCGCCGGCGCTCGAAAGTGGTAAAATTTCGCCATACGCCGGCACACGGCACCCGTACAGGTATGTTCACAATGAGTGTCGACCCAAGTGTCACCTGAGCCTTTTTTAACGCGGAAAGGGCTACAAATTTTTTCGTTCCACTTAAAATTGTTTCTGTGAATACCATCTTGTAGATAAGATACAGCGCTTCAAAATTAACTATTAAGAAGTTCTATCCAATTAGAAAAAATGTTTGGATAAAAATGCTTAGGTCCGTACTCAGGCCGACACTCACGCTCAGGCCCACCCTCGGTCGTGTATCCACCGAGCCTCGGCCTAAGTGGGGACCTAAGCATTGTCATCCAATATTTTTTAATCATATGTAGTTTGTTAATAATTTATTTTGAAACCCTGAATCTTAGCTACAAGATAGTACCAACAGAAAAACTTTTTTAATAAAGGAAAAAAGTTGACAGCTCTTTCCGGTTAAAGAAGGCTTAAATCGATACTTGGGTCAACACTTATTGTGGGCCTACCTTTACAAACACTGTTGGTATTTTCTGAAATTTGAAAAAGTCATGTTAGTTTCTTTGTTATTTGTGAAATCGACTCAGATAAGTCTATTTGTTAAATAAGATGCCGATATTAGTAAAAAAGAAAATGAAAGATAACTTTTTGTAGGCGGAAACGATGCCTTGAATCCAATGGATCATTTGGCAGCCGACTCTTTTTCGGGCTTGGACGACCAGCGCAATCTGGTGGGACCTTCAAAGTCTCAAGATAGATGTAAGTTATTTTTTTGTAGACGCCGTTCTGGTTGAATCTAAGTATTTTAGGTCACATTTGTCATTTGGTGTGTGTCACTCTAGTCCTGTTAGTGTTTGCTGCGAGTGTGTCCATTTCCATTGTTCTTCTAAAAGCACACATCATCGACCTTCCTAATGGACCTTCCTGGACATCGAATCAAACATCATCACCTCAGCCATTCCCCCATGTGGACCACCCACGCCCAACTGTTCACCCAACGTTGCCCCCTCTCCCGAAAAATCCTAGGCAGCATTCCAAATGCCCTTCCATTAATGTCTTCAAATGTGACTCTTTTTCTCATGCCGAGTATACCATGGATGCACTCAGGTATACTTTCATAGTGTTAAGTCAATTCAAAAGTTTTTAGAGCTCATCAATTTCGAATCGATGAATCTTTGGCCGAGGAATTGCTAGAAGAGGCTGAAAAACTTCCGGTAAAATAATTTTTTGAAATAAAGTTGACCATCGATCTGAACACATCTATAGTAGTATGGGGTGTTACTTGAGTGTGCTCTCGTCGAATTTCAAATATAGTAAAATTTAGACTGAGAATTTATTACAAGGTGTCCCAAGAATTTCTGATACTTTAAAATGGCCATAACTATTTTTCTTGGGCTTTTTTTCGAAACTCTGTATGCACACATCGACTCGGAAACAATACGATTTTTGGTATATTCTGTCAAAACACGAGTTTTGCTTGGATCCCCCTTCCCTCGCCGAGGTTTAGGTACTAGTCTATGGTTGTTCTTTACATGGACAAGGCCCAAACCCCAAGAAGACTAAGCGAATATTCTATCTTTCACATGGCTAAAAAAAACATGATAAAATTGGATAATTTGATCTGAGTCGATTGGCATTTACAGAATTCTGCGACCACATTAAAAAGCCGACCATTTTATCTCTAAAAATAGCCATTTTAACAAAAAAAACTTTCGATTTCTGGCCTAAAATCAATTCGAGTAAAAATGGGTTAGCGTGTGTGGAGTGCACGTAGGCGAGGCAAAGGGACGTTAGACAGTTCGTGGCGGTTTTTTAGAATGGACAGTTCGTGGTGGACGCTTCGTGACACTTTTTCGTTGAGCTTAAAAAATTATTATTTTTAGCTCCTTTATTAAATTTATGGTGACTTAGATCTTTATATAGTATTTGGGTCGGGGATGGTGTGTTACGCTAATTAATGGTCCCCTTGAGGGAAATTTATCTTTTTTCTGTGAAATATTTTAATGGGCGAGTTTGTACTCATTGGAAAGCCCTTTCGCAGGCGGAGGAACTTTGGCGTTCAGATTTGGGTTTTGCTGTGAAAATTTTTGAAATTTTCTGGTTGAACTTGAAAGTTGGGGGTTTTATGGGAAAATCGGAGCGGAAAACTTTTTTTGGATTGCCGCCAAATTTGGGTTTTCGGGTTTACGGCCCAATTGGTATTGTAGTATTTTGCTACACTGAACTTTGCCTTTCAAATGCGGGCGCCAGTCCGCTTGTGTATAAGTAGTCTAATTTATAGGATTTAATAAGGGTGCGTATCAATTCTTGAATTTTTATTTTAAATTTTTATCTGTTCTTATTTTGAGCCAAATACCGTATTTATTCTATTAGAAGGACATGGCCTTCTATTTTTCAACTCCTTTTTTGACAAACTATTTTACTACTTGACTGGCTCACTCAAAATTTTTATACATAAAACATAATTTTTGTTTTTTTGTGATTTTTTATACTTAAAAACTCATAAGCCTGCTCTAGGCCTAAAATTTGCAAGGATACCAAATTTGTAATTTTATTTTTAAGAGTTGCACAAATCCCAGGGTTTTTAATAAGCAAATTCAGGATTTGAAATCTTTGCAATGGTTCAGATACTTCTATACAGGGTTATTCAAATATTTTATGCCTTTTTTGGCATAACTTTTTTGTGATCGAATTTTAAAATTCTGTAAATGCGGATCGACTCAGAATCGAAATGCAATTTTTTGTTACCGTATTCACTCTAATAAACGGGCACCACCCTCATTCACGATTGTGTTCTTGACATTGTGATTTTGACCCATTTTAGAAGACTTCTCTCAGGAAAGTTATCACTCATTTTGTTGCCAGTGAGATGAGCTACAAAATGAGAGCTAACTTGCTTTGGAGAAGAATGTCACAAACACGTTTTTTGAATTAGGGGGTGCCTGTTTATTAGAGCCCAAACCAGAAAAAGAAGAGCAAAAATCCGCACCTGATTGTCATTTTCAGGATTTCGTAAATAGTCCAAGAAAAAAGTTATGACCATTTAGAAATTTCAGAAATTTGTGAGACATCCAGTACTTACTTAGTGTAAATTTAACTGCCTTTAGTATTTTACTAGTTACTGTATTTTCTTTAAAATACCGACAGTCTCTAATAAACCGAGAACCCCCTGCTTTGAGGGTTTGTACCTCAGGGAAGAATAAATATTTTGCAAAGCTGTTTATTAAACATTCTTAACTCCCACGAGCTCTAACGATTCCGGTTTTGGATTTTCACCAAGAATCTCAAGATTGACCCGAAAATTTTCCGATTTTTGAGGCGTTGAAAAATATACCGACATGTCGGTATATTAGAGAAAATACGGTATGCTTTTTTAGATTTTCTACAACCTTCCTGTAACTCACGACATTCGAACAGCCTTCAAAAAGTGCATTGCATCTGATTCTCGCAGTAATCAAACTCAAATGGTGGTGGAAACATTGAGTTCTATCCATGAGCAATTCGGCCATCAGTCCAGTTTCTTCAGTCGGTATGCGCTTCACACACCTTCTGCAAAAAATTTATTTTGCTTTAGCAGAAGGCAGTTTTGGCCTAAACCCTTTTCTCCAGCCAATTTCTCTCGTTTGATCGGACACTTGCAGTCAGCCATGGGTATGTCCACCATTTTTCACATGGATGTGCAAGCCTCTGACAATGCACAACAACCATTTGCCATCTATTTGAAAGTGAACCATGAGAGCATGCACAAGTCAGAGTTCCTCCAAGAGTTCATTCGCAGAAATTCGAGAGGAATGTCTGTTAGCCAGAGCATAGCCAGTGTGCTCAAGGCTATCAATGTAGGGTTTTGCTGATTTCAAAAGCTTCAAATACTGCTTTTTACTCTAATAAATGGCTAATACTGAATTCTAGTACCGAAATACTAAATTCTGTTAGAATTTTTTTACTTTTTTGAACTTTTCTTTTTTTCTCCCTAATCTGTACGTAAACTTTTTTGAATTTTTTAATTATCGCGTAGCCCTACATCACAGCTATTCATCAGGATATCTTCCTTCTGTAAAAATTTTTGGAAAATTAAAGATTTAGGGGTTTGAATAGAGAAAATGGTCGAAAAAGTTACTGAATCCAAACACCGAAATTTTTTATTTATTTATTTTTTGATTTTTTACAGAAGCTTGAGACTTAGATTCAGGGCTACACATTCACGTATCAAGAAAAAAAACTTTATTTAGAAAACGTTTTTCTATACAAGTTGAATTTTGGTACTAGAATTCAGTATTTTGGTACTAGATAAAAAAGAACTACCCATAAATGGCCCCCCTTGGCTGAAAAAAACGTATTTTTGGCATTGTTTTGAACCATTTTTCAAAGACTTGTCAGACAAGTAGCCACCATCTTGTAGCTCATCTTACTGGCTACAAAAGAGGTGGTTACTTGCCTGAGAAAATTTTTTTCAAAAAGACAATGCCAAGAACACGATTTTGAACGCAAAGGGGCCGTTTATTGGAGTAAATACGTTAAATAGATCCCTTTGTGTTCAGGACCTGAAGAGCACTTGCGCAGCCGTCTCCCAGCCTTTGAAATATGAAAAGTGGTCCGTGGGCTCAATAAATCGACGCTGGAGTGAGCTGGACTTCCCGGAATATTTCCGCTCATTGGCCAAACAACAAGGGTTCAACCAGAATTGAGAGAAATATTGGAGGATAGCGAGCTAGAATTTTTCATCGAGAGTCCTGGCTGCTTCACTGCTCTCAATGAATTGCTAAGGTGGGTATTTGGCCATTTTCTTGAATCCCCTAAAAAAATTTTTAGAAGCAAAAGAACTTATGACAGACACACTTTTGTGGCCAATTTGATGGTAAATATCTTTAGCATATATTCAGCTGATTAATCCTTTTTTTAGACTTATCTGACACTGGAACAAAAATCAGAGTTTTTGGGTGGTCACGAGCAAGATGACTCGGTGGAATCGGCTGAGGATGTGAGTTTTTAATCTTTATTCAATTTTGAGCAAAAATATTGTTAGAAGTTTTTTCTAAAGTTGTGAACAATGCATAAATTACAGCCTTTCGCATTGAAAGATGTACCTTATCGATTGGAGTGTGTAGCTGAGGTAAATTTGTTTTTGGAGCACAGGTTCAATTTAGCCTTTGTTTTTTATTTTAAAAATAGTTCTTGAAACCGGATAAATTGACTTCTTTCCTCAGACGCGTTTGGCGCTTTTTGGGACTTTCTTGAAATCCGGTTTTTTTAATTTTGCTGTTTTTGCTGCTTGAGAAACACATTAAAGCCCGTCTGAAGATATGCTGGCCTAACTCACGCCCAAGCCTTAAAAAATTGCAAAATAAACACAAAAAATAAAGTAAAACAAAAGGCGCGTATTCGAAAAAATGCCCTAGGTATCCAGACCTATGACTAGCACTCAAGCCAAAACTGGGCGCGAAACAGGAAATGAGATTTTGCGAACGACCTAGATTGGATGAACTTTATCCAAACCTTGTTGTTTATCAACTAGAAACATGGTTTTACTGACACAGGCAACATTTCGACAACTTACCAGAGCAGAAATTTCAATGTCCAAGAATCGATTTCTACCTAAAGGCATTTTCTTACTCATTCTGTCGCAACCTGAATCGATTGGAATGGAATCCCTAATTCCAAGCAACACATCACTAAACGTAACAAGGAAGTGCCTCTTGACCAAAACCTCACAAAAAACATACTTTCGAAGAGCAGAGATTTTGCTGCAGTACAAGTAGAATTTGCATCTGGCTTGCTCCAACTGCTTTTTTTTAGTCACAGCGAATGGTCAAGTGAGACATAACCTTCATGAACAAAGCGCTGCCAAGTGTCAACCCTGAATAAAGATTCTCGATTTTGGAGAATTTTCTCGAAAAGATTTTGCTCGAGCAAAATCCCAACCCTACCTATGACATTTTCTGAAGGCCAGAAATATTAGCTAGGGTTTTGCCCTATTTGGCCTAAATGCAGCCCAAAGTTTATTAGTAAAATCCTCGCATTAAAAAAACAATTGCAACATTTAGTTGAGGCGAGATGTTCCTCATTTCATGGGTAAACTTTACTGGGAAATTCTGGAGCACCGCGAGCGCTACAAAGACAATGTGACAGGTCAGCAGAAGCATATATATTTTTAACCTCTGAATCTATTATAGCACTTAAATCCAGTTTCCATGCCTACTATCGCAGCCTAATGAGAGCCTTCCTCGAATTTGTAGAGCACACCAAGGGATTCAAACAGGCCTTTGCTCTCGAAAAATTAAGAAATGTGGGTGTGACGCACGGCGCTCCAGACTGGCTCAAGAATAGGAAGAAGATGCAGCAGGCTCACAGTGATCTCAATCTGGCTTCATCTGGTCAGAACAGTTTTTTCGCCATTCAGAATGAGCTTCGTCGGTGGGTTTATGCCAGGGGCGGACAAAGATCAGTTCAGGTTGCCAAAGATCATTACAGGCATGGCAAAAATATTTTTCATGCCGACCTTAACAAAATAAAGCCTTTGGTGGTTTTCAGAACATTTTTTTTCAAATTCGCGCCTATTTCGGCATTTTGCTTTTTTCATGTTGGATAATTAACCCACTTTAACTGTACAGCTTTAATCCCCCACAAAAGTTTGGCTGGGTATCAAAATGCGGCGCCCGGACATTGTCCATTTTAAAAAGAATTTGTCGAGCGACATTGTCCATTAAAAATGGACAATGTCGCCCGGAGGAAAGTTTTGTTAGTCTACTTTTTACTTCAGGATCAGTATAAATAGCCGGGAAGAACTGATTTTGAAAAAGTGAGCTTGATGCCTAATCGAAAAGTGGGCTAACAAAACTTTCCTACGGGCAACATTGTCCATTTTTAATGGACAATGTCGCTCGACAAATTCTTTTTAAAATAAACAATGTCCGGGCGCCTAAAATGCACCTTTTAGTGTGTTTTGAAAGGCCGTGTTCGAATTTAAAAATGTTAAAAAAACACCAAACTTCTACACACCTATCTATCCTGATCTGATCTTTGCCCACACCTAGTTTACGCATGATTTTTCGCATGGACACTGACCATTCCTTTTTAGGTTTGCCTTCCATCGAAAATTGCATCAGCTGATTGAAGAGGATGAGTACAACCGTCAAAGGCCTTTCGAAAAACTGTGCTCTGCCACTGTTCAGATGACCTACAGTCGTGCAGGAAACTGGCTGCAAATTCCACTAGGAATACTCACTTTGCCTCAGTTGAAGTTGGACAAGATCCAGGCTGTCAAATATACTGTATGTGAATTTTCATTCAAAATATAGTTTTTATTTAAAGTTTAAAATAAAAGCATTTATTCAAAAATTGCTTTAGAATCTTTTCAAATATTCAATTCTTGGTCGGCAGTTGGTGAGTGAGGTGAGCAAGGCTATTGATTCAGATGGCAAATGGTGGTTTGCTAATGGTCTGTTTCGATCCATTGACAAGTTCGGGCCTAGTTTCAGTCTTCAAAGTAAGTTTTGATTTTGGTTATTGTTTAATAGAGGGCGTAGTCGTTTTTTAAAACAGCATAAGAGCGTTTTTAATCAATTTTTCCCCGTTTCTTGAATTTGCATGTCCCTATGCCGTTTTTTTAAGCTGTTGACAATGAAGTGGAAAATTTATAAAACTATTGTGTTTAGATACTGAAGAGTGCTATTGGAACAAATTGTTATTGTTGGGCGAAGAAGAACAGGAGGACTCATCCAAAAGTATCCAAATGGCCATCAACGATATTTTTGGCATAACCGTGTCCATGGATCATCTCGAACAACAATACCAGAAAGAAATGGGCGGCCGAACTGGTGTTGAACCGTTGCTGGAACGTTACTTGACTGAACTGCAGCCCTACTTCTGCGCATTGGGCCACCACACCAGTAACAACCGCCAGAGAACATCAGTCAATGAACACCAGGTGGGTTAACACTATGTGCTTACTCACAATTAAGTGTTGGTCCAATTAGGTCATCCTCAAAGACTACCTTCAATCCCTGATAGTTGATCAGCAGCTGTTTGGATGTACTGGACTTCATCGACACCTCACAACCCACAAATGTGAGATCAACTTTGACGAGGACGATGGTGTGGGTATGCCCGATGGTGCACTTTATGATGAAGAATACTAAAAGTTAACAATGCTATTAAAATAAATTGTAAAACCGATGATTTTAACTGCTTGGTGTCAAATGTATTTATGTTACAGAATCAAATTTTGCGGTGTCGCCTCCGAACTAGTCGTTATGCAGAAATAAAGACTATTTTAATTGCTTTTTTATTTTCAAATATTTTAGGATTTTTCATTGGCAATTGCTTTGTAAAAAGGGTTAACACCAGTGTGTACAAGTGTTGGGTGATCGCCGTTTGGCCGGGCATTTGGCCGGCCAAATGGCGGAATATGGCCGAGCCATTTAAAAATGACTGGCCATTTGACCAACGTTTTTGCCTTGGAACCATGAAAAAATTTTTAACTGTAGAAATTTATGGTAAAATTAACTGTGAAAATGGCCGGGCTTTGGCCATATGGCCGATTTCAAAAATTATGGTTTGCAAAAGGGGTGGAGAAAGTTAAGAAATTTCTGTTACAACTTCAGAAGCTCTTTTACCCGCGTAGATACCAACTTTTTGCAATTTTTTTCCATTATCGTGCTCAGCGTGGAATTCCGCACAAGACGCACAGTTTAGTACACACGACCTTTCGCGTGTTACGCATGCGACAAAAAAACACCAGAAGAAATGAAAAAACAAATCACGGTTCCAAGAATACGAAAACATTTCTTTTCAGGACAAATTGAAATTTTTAGGACCATTTGGTTAATTTACGCTAATTCGAGAGGCAATTATGAGTGCGGGACCGGTCAAAAGTTACTTTAAATCGAGAGTCGACTGTATTCGGTCTGGGGGCCCCTAGCCCTGAATTAGGCTTAGGCAAGAGTAGGCCAGTGTATGTTAGGACAGACTCAAACATGTTTTCTAAGTTACAAAACAGTAATTAAAATATGTTCGAGTCCGTCCTAACATATGGTGGCCTACCCTTGCTTAATCCTAAGCCTAATCTAGAGCCAGGGGTCCCTAAACCGAATAAGTACCCTTATGGGTGGGTTTTTTCGTTGATAGTTGATACATACCGTATTTCCTCTAACAGCTCCTCCGGGGGAGTTATGTTTTGGATGCTCTCTGGGGGTGAGGGGGTAGTTAATAGAACAGGGAGATTTTTGCTTTATCTGGTAAGTTTTTGCTTAGATTTTGGTATTTGAGCCACATTTTATCATATTTCTTAGTGATTTAAATATTAGGTCTATCGATAAGTTCGTGCGCATTTTTTCAATCCAATTTTTATCCACAATTTTGACAACACAATGCAACATGTAATACACCATCATGTAAAGAATTTAACGGGCTATCGTTTGATATATCATTCGCCAATATACTTGCCACCGTTCTCAATCACTTCTGCCCATCTTCCTGGTAGCTTGTTGATTCCATCTCGATAAAAATTCACAGGTTTTGAGTCAAAGAATTCTTGGATCCACTCTTCCAATTCCGCTTCGTCCTTAAAGTTTTTCCCGCTCAGCTGATTCTGCATCGATAGGAAGAGATGAAAGTCGGTGGGAGCCAAATCCGGACTGTATGGTGGATGTGACAGCACTTCCCAACCCAGCTCCAAAATCTTCGCTTGAGTCAATCTGGCAACATGAGGACGCGCATTGTCGTGAAGCAGAATGATATCCACCAAATTTGGTTGTTTCTCCTCGATGGCCTTTGTTGAATTCGTATAGCAGCACATGGCGAAGGTGATTTTTAGGCAAATTTTCCATTTTTCTAAACAAAAGAAGTAAGATGAAAAATCGGGAAAAAATATGACTGAAATTTTGTTTGACAACTTCTTAACAAAGGAATTACTGCTACCAAAATCTTATCTTATCAAAAAGTTTGGTATCCAAAGATAGCCCGTTAAATTCTCTACATGATGGTGTATTACATGTTGCATTGTGTTGTCAAAATTGTGGATAAAAATTGGATTGAAAAAATGCGCACGAACTTATCGATAGACCTAATATATTTGTCTGGTGTTTGGTTTTTTTCTGCTTTGTAGTTTTTATATTTTTTTGTGTGAGAGCTTTTATCATGTTCTTTATGCTTGAATTTACTTCTATACACACTGTGCCATGTAGATATATACCGTATTTCTTCTAATAGGAGCCCATGGGCGCTTATTCAAACCCCCAAAAATCTGAAAAATATTTCTGTTGATCTCAAAACTTTTGCGTGAAATTTCAAAATGTAAAAAGTGGGATCGGTAGAACTCGTGGGAGTTAAGAAAATGCATTAAACAGCTTTGCAAAATATTCTCGCGGGGCTGAAATACAGGTCTTCAAAGTTAGGGGTGGGCGCTTATTAGAGGTACCTGCTTCATGTGAGTACGATTTTTTCGTCAGCAAAACCACTCATATCTAATATATGTTATTCGGCTCAGTGATATAAGTCACATACGGAGCGTTCAATGGCGGCGTTATATATTCCAAGTGTAATTTTCAAGCGCAAACTGATTTGCTCACGAACTAATTTTCTTTTCGTTTTTAATAAAAATTTGAATACAAACTGAAATTTTTTGCATAAAAATGTTGTTTACACAAAACAATGGGGGTGGTTATTAGAGTGGGGGGAGCTAATGGAGCAGGGGGAGCTATTAGAGGAAATACGGTAGCAAATATTGATGTATCAATATAGCACTTTGAAGGATATCAAATCAGAAATTTATTTTGAAGCAAACTATTACATACATACAATCAAACGCATAATGAACCTTTTTTAAAAATAGTTTTTTTGCTGAATCTACAAACACTTTGAGTAGTTTTGAGTGGCGCTGTAAAGAGAAGAGAAGTTTCTAGGATTTGGTACCATACCGGCACCACCTCCAAATTGACCATAGGCCATAGCTGCTGTGCTGTTGAAAAATCCGGCTGCAGGTTGGAAACTCACGGGGGTGATCAGCGACCTAATAAAATCTTGAAAGACTTATTCCACAAATTTCGCTCGCTTTTTTAATCCCACATACAACCACACCTGTTGGGCTCTCTCACAAGATTTTTTGAATTATTTTTTTAACTTACCGTATTTCCTCTATTAACTCCCCACCCCAAAAGTGGGAATTTTCAATTTCATGGTATTGCCTATTGACCCACTTTTTGAAATAGACTCTTGAGCATGTAACATACCAAAATGTAGCTGGAAATATTGGCTACATTTTGGTATGTTACATGCTCAAGAGTCTATTTCAAAAAGTAGGTCAATAGGCAATACCATAAAGTTGAAAATTCCCACATTTGGAAGGGTGTTAATAGAGGAAATACGGTATTTGAGTTTCATAAAAGCTGTGGTAAAGTAAGATTCCTGAGGTTAGGTCATATGTAGGTGCGGGCTTGTAGTACAACAAACCTTCGACAACCCGAAACAACACAAAAAATTTTAAACTTTGAATTTTAACAGTTGTTTTTAAAAACTAAACAATGTCGTCATCAATTAAAAGTTTCTCTCAAATAACTTAGCACTCATATTTTCAAAAATGCTTTTGTAAATAATTTTTGTAGCTCTTAATTTGCGCTACAACGTAGTGCAAGAAGGTTATAACACTGATTTACAAAAATTCAAAATTTTAATTAAAATTCAGGCACTATACGACAATAGGACGCTTTTTGCCTTGGTCCCGGTTGTTAAACTTTTCGACCCTGAAATGGCGCTTTTTCTGCCGGAAATGGCAAAATTTGAAAAAGCTTTTGTTTTCGGGGTTTTCTTATTACTTTTCAAATTTTTTTGACCAGCGTGTAGCCCAGGATCTCAACTTTCTTAGAAGCTATCAACTGACCAAATCAGGTTTCAAAAAATTGGAAGAAAAGGTCTTTAAAGGGACCAAATTTTTGGAAAAATTTGTTCTGTTCAGAGACTTTTTCCTCCAACTTTTGAAAATCTCATTCAGTCAGTTGATAGCTTGTAAGAAAGCTGAGATCCTGGGCTACACGCTGGTCAAAAAAAATTAAAAAGTAATAAGAAAACCCCGGAAAAGCTTTTTCAAATTTCCGGCAGGAAAAGTGCCATTTCCGGCAGAAAAAGCGCCATTTCAGGGTCGAAAAGTATATCAACCCTTGGTCCCCTGTTGTTTTTCCGCATTTTTTTTCAAATTACTTTATTTTCAACAATAGTAACGACAACAATGATTTAGGCATAAATTTTCGTAATTTGTTCAATCAGCTTTTCCAAATAGCTGATAAGTTTTCCAAACATCGCATGTCATTTAATTTTGCAAAAGTTTAGCGTTTGCCAGAAATTCGATTGTCTCGTCGAGGTTGAATTGGAACAAATGCTTCAATCGAAGAGCAGAAAAATCAGGCGTTTCGGTCGTTTCCATAACTAATTTTCGAACCATAATTGCTTTAAAAAATTGATTGTAAAAAAGACGCAATAGAAAAAGCAGGAAATAAAATGACTAGTCAAAACTGAAATGTGCAGAAAAAAACAACAGGGGGGACCAAGGCAAAAAAGCGTCCTATTGTCGTATAGGGCCAAAATTCTTGTAAGCTTGTAAAAAATAATGTATTTTTTTCAATTAATTTTTCACCAAAAAAAGCAATTGACTCAAAAGGTAGCCGAGACAATGAGCTTAATTTCAAATGGGAACTTGCTTAGATAGTATGCGTAAAAAGTATTTCAAAAAAGTCCAAACCAATTTAAATACAGTCAAACCTCGTTTATACGGCACCCCAAAGTTCGTTCCCGCCTTGGGTCCGACACCTTTTAGCTCAATTTTCGAAGTCTTTTGCCAAATGTGATTCGCCAGTCTAGTCCAAAATATCGCAAGGATTCTGTTTTTGCCGGTCGTTTTTCCAAAATCTTTAAATTTCGCCATAAAGACCCGCGAACCTCGGTTATCCGGCACCCCTTTTCGAAAATCAGGTGCCGGATAACCGAGGTCCGCGGGTCTTTATGACGAAATTTAAAGATTTTGGAAAAATGAATGGCAAAATCAGAATCCTTGCAATATTTCGGACTAGACTGGCGAATCACATTTAGCAAAAGACTTCGAAAATTGAGCTGAACAAAGTGTCAGACCCAAGGCGGGAATGAACTTTTGGGGGTGCCGGATAAACGAGGCTTGACTGTAGCTTAAAAACTAATTCTCGAAAATTGTCCAAATTTCATGATTTTAGCCATCACAACAACTTTCTGACCTCATTTTTATAAAAAAATCGACTATTTTATCTTTATAAATGGTCATTCTAACACAAAAAATTGTCGATTTTTGTCAAAAAAATTAATTCGAGCAAAAATGGGTGGCGTGTACTTATGGGAGGTAAGGTGCACTTGGGTTTTAAAAAAATCTACTTAGACTCAATAAAGTGTGTGTGGAGGAAAAATTTTTAATACACACACTTTTCCTTGAAGGTCCCACTGCAGCATATGGAACCGTCAGAACGGCCGCTAACATGCGCAGTTTTTTTTGAGCTATATATGACATGATTTCCAAAACACATATAAGGTGCAAAAAATTTAAACCATGAAACACTTTTTTGTTTTTTCGTGTTTTTTTATATTTAGAAACTGAAAGGCCTACTCCAGACCGAAAATTTATGCAGATACCAAATTTGGAAGTTTATTTTCGACAATCAAAATTTTTAGTTGCACAATTTCTAGGTTTTTTGATAAGTAAATTCAGGATACAAAATCTTTGCAGTGGTTCAGATACTACTATACTACCAGTCTTCAAAGAAATTTTTAGACTATATTTACGAAAAATAAATGGTAAAAACATCAAAATTTAGACAAGAAATGGTAGCACTCAAGTTAGTGCTGAACTACACCCAGTATGTACTACACCCAGCTAATCTATTGCATATAATTTCTACCTGTAATTGGCAGCTGCAGACCATGAGGGATGCATGAATTCTGAAGTCCCTTGCAAACGAGCAGAAGCCGCAAATAGGTCGACAGAAGCAGCATTACACTGGGCTGCTGTAGGTTGAGGTTGCAGTGCTTGAGCTATCCCCTGGAAATTTAGTTAGGAAAAATAATAAATTTTGCATGCTCAACTACCTGGAAGTCAAATTTGTAGGCATAGCGCTTGCCATGCACCTTGCACATGATGTTCTTGTCGTAATAGTAGCGAAGGGCTCGGCTCATTTTATCTAAAATCGGTGCTGAGGTTGGAAAGTAAGCTAGTTGGTCAAACAACTCACCATAATTCATGTGCGGTTTGGACTTACGTTCGCCCCACCGACGGGCCACCTCGTCCGGATCCACCAGCTTGAACTCGCCTTGAGTGCCTTCCCACGTTATGGACTCCGCATTGCGACTGCAAATTAGAGCATGATTGGGAAAAAGCTCTTTGGATATGATAACCATTTTGGCTCTATATGTGTTGGGGGTCCTCCCGAAAAAAACATGCCTTGGTCCCCCCTGTTGATTTTTTTCGAAAAATTGTTTTGCCCGAAAGTCTCAAAAACGTGTGTGAAATCATATGAAACTACATATTTTTTCAGAAAAATGTACTTCACCGAAAACGAGAGGTTTATCGTCGATTTCAATGCTTGCGAAGACATAGACTTTTCGCGATACGTTAGCGAAGCAGTCTTCGGTTACAACACAAATGCTATGAAACTGAATATTTTTGAACACATTATTGATGTCATTAATAGTATGGTGTTTGCATAGCTCATCTTTATTGGTGTCAAGCTTTCTGCTTTGTTGTTCTGCGTCAAAGAATAAATTTTTTCGAAAAAAAAAATTAAAAACAATGGGGGGGACCAAGGCAAAAAATTTTGAAATTTTTCGAAAAAAATCAACAGGGGGGACCAAGGCATGTTTTTTTCGGCAGGACCCCCAACACATATAGAGCCACCATTTTCATAGTTTTTGCTATATTTATACTTTTAAAGTCAAAAGTATAATTTAGTTTTTTTTTTAATTTCTTCAAAAATATCAACTTTTTGTAAGAAAGTGGCTGAAAACCCTTTTTTATAGTTTTTAATGTATTTAAGTTGTTTATAGGCAGATTTGTCATTATTTCGAGACCCCAAACATTATTTTTTTTAATATCTTATTTTCTTTTCCAAGGCATATTTTAGCACCGGCTTGTAGGATAGAACCCACTAAAAACTTTCGATTTGTTTGACGACTTACTTTAATAAGTCGACTTTTTCAAGAAAATATTTTTAAACGGGTGAAAAGTGTCTCTATTAATTTTAATGCTAAAATTGTCGAAAAAAATTAATTTTTAAAAAAATTTATAATTTCAATATATAATCCCTTTATACTCACTTGTCAGACAACAATTCTAGAAGGAACTGCCAGAGTTGGATCTGCCCACTGCCCGCACTAGCCAGACGGCTGGATGTAGGACCCAAAATCTGGTAGGGATCTAAACAAACAGTGGTGGTTAGTCTTCTCCATTTCAAGGCACTCAACCACAAGTAATTCTAGAGTTACCCCCCTAAGTAAATTACTGGTGGAGTAGGAGAAGGGCATACTAAAAACAATAGCCAGAATAATAAGTCAAACAAAGTTGGACAAACACGCAATCAAAGTCAATTGTAGTATGTGTTTGCCTAAGCCAATTATTCTTGCCCTTCTACCCCATCCACCACCACTTACTCAAAGCCCCGGGACTTAGATTTGCAAAAATTTTCATATGAATTGTTATTGCAGGCTATTGGCAGGCAATGCTGTATACCTCATTTTCTCAGATAGACAGTTCCTTTTATTCAAAATCGTGTTTGTACAGTCAAACCTGGGTTATCCGACACCCCAGTTAACCGACACCCTCTTTTATCCGACACCATGAGCCCGATTTGGTTGGCCTGGTAAACCTACACCCCAGTCATGCGACACCTCGTTTATCCGACACCATAAGGGCGGTCCCTTTGGGTGTCGGATAACCCAGGTTTGACTGTACAGTCAACCCTCGATTTAACGTCACCCTCTCAAGTTCGTTCCCACCTAAGGTCCGACACTTTTTTTACCCCAATTTTTAAAGCTTTTTGCCAGTTGTCTTCGGTCAGTTAGCCCGAAATATCACAAGGATTTAGATTTTGCCGATTGTTTTTGTATATGTCAACAGTTTTGCCGAAAGACCCGCGGGTATTCTATTTAACGTCACCCCTTTTTCAAAATAGGATGACGTTAAATAGAATACCCGCGGGTCTTTTCGGCAAAACTTTTGTTATGCACAAAAACAATCGGTAAAATCTAAATCCTTGCGATATTTCAGACTAGACTGACAGAAGACAACTGGCAAAAAGCTTTAAAAATAAAAAGTGTCGGACCCTCGGTGGGAACGAACTTGAGGTGGTGACGTTAAATCGAGGGTTGACTGTAACATTGTGTTTTCGGCACTTGTGCACTTTGGGAGGCCCCTTGTTATTATTAACTGTGAAAAGTGTTTTTAAGTTTCCTAAGTAATTTTTATACGCTGACTCCTATATACTCCTCCTTTATACTCCTATAAAAATATATTTTCGCTGCAAAATAACCTAGAAAAAATCGAAGCTAGTTTTTTTTAATTTTTGAAAAAGCTGGCTCTGAGATTTTCTAAGTTATTTTCAAATTAAAAACATGAGCTACGTTTTTAACCGACTTAGGACCCCTTTTCTCCTCTACAAAACGCACTATTCAGAATTTATTATCGCGATTATAATTGGTACCACATAAAGCGTACCACTTAAAAAGGCAAAAAAAATCTCAGGGCCAACTTGGAGCCGAAGCCAGATTATACAGCACTGATTAGGACTCAATCAATTAATTAGATTCTCTAGCTGCTTTTTGCTCGAATAATATTTGACGTACACATTTTTATAGCGCACCAACTTGTGCTTTTTTCTCGATCAGTCAACCAGCCTAATCTTGGTTTTCGGCCCATAGTTTTTGCCTCCGGTTGATCAGCCAAAAATCTTGCCCAGTCAATTAACCGAATGAATTCTCTAGTGGCAGGAGGTGAAAGCAACAAGTTTTAAAATAAATATCTTTAAGCCATTTACCTAATTATGCTCATGTTTGGTTGAATGGTACCGGAAGCTAGAAATTTTTTAAGAAAAACAGATGGGGACACATAAATAACTGTGAGAGCACACCATGCATCACCTGCATTGACCTTGACTAATTGCTGAATACAAGAACAATAAGAAAAGCATGAGTGCTTGAAAAACAGATTAATTAAACCAGCAACCAAATGGCATACATTGCTGCCTGACAAATGCACAGGTGATTCACTGCTGCTGTTTAACATGTCATTAACTCTTGCTTCTCTAATCATAATACTGTTCCTGTATTCACTTTTTTGGAGTCCAAGAAAGGCATTTTGTGTAGAGGTATACAGTAGCATTTTGGCGCCTTTTTGTCTATTGGACACTCAGCAAAATCCAGCTAGTTTTTCATCCCACCTAGGGTTGTCCAATCCGATAATTGCGAATATTCGGGCGAATATTCGCAATTATTCGGGAGCAAAGTTCACAGTGCGAACATTCAAACAACTGTGCTGTTGACTGAGAGTTGACTGTATTGGGATAGTTGACTGTAGCACAGTTTGCAAAAATAGTAAGACAATATTCGCGAACATTCCGAATATATCTAATCCCACATTTAAAAAAAAATAATAGTGATAAATATTAGAATAAGTACCATATTTCCTCTATTAGACGCCCCTGCTCTAATAGCCATTGCTCCCCTTGACTTTGAATCTTTGTATCTCGGATCATATTTTTTTGATCTGTTCTTTTTTAATTTTCTTAACCCATGTGAGCTCTACCAATTCCACGTGTTGGATTTTGGTTGAATCTCAAACGGACTCAAATAAACCCCTGCCCTAGAGGGACTTTGAAAAATAAATGCTCCGGGGGCGTCTATTAGAGCAAATACGGTATTCGACTTCTTATAAGTGCCTTAATTTCGTTCCCGCCTAGGAGCCAAAACTTTTTTACCCCGCATTTTGATTTTTTTGCAAGTTGTCTTTGGCTGGTCTAGTCCGACAAAGTGCAAGGATTACGGCTTTTTGTAAAGGGCAACAGTTTTACCTCAAAGATACAGGCCTTTCCATATAACGTGACCTTTTTTAAAAAATAAGTTGACGTTGTATCGGCGAAACTGTTGCCCTTAATAAAAACGATCCACGAAATCGTAATCCTTGCTATTTTTTGATTGAAAAAAACTATCAGCAGAGTTTAAAATCTAGAAAAAAGTGTCCAAATCTAAGGGAACGAACTTGAACATGTGCTTTTATATCGAGGCTTGACTTTAAAAAAATCGAAAATTTCGTAGACCTGTCGAACCTGTGACCTCAAAAACACAGTCAATCAAATGTCCTCTCAAAATCACCTGCTAAACTACCGGGAGCATTAGCTCTTTTTTTTGCAATAAATTGTTTCTTTAGATTTTCAAACTCCAAGTTTTGTCCTCAAAAATGTTGGTCTGCCTGAGTCAATGAAATAAATTGAATTAAGTTACATGCCTAGTGGATTAGTTAGTGTTTGCCTTTTGCTCAATCTTCTTAATAATATGTAAATGTGTGGTGGTGGGCCAGCTAACTAACAAACCACCCAATTTACATGTGCTTGCTTTACTAAACAACTTAACAGCAACACCAACAAACTCTTTTTGGATTTGCAGTCTATAAATCTAGGAGCAGCCAGCCAGCCAACAACAGCAGCAAAAGACAATTGCGGGTAATTGAGTTGGCCAGCTCTCACTCACTCTTCAGCCGGCCAACTAATGAAGCAAGTTTGCTGTCCAACCAAAATAGCCTTCTTTTATACAGTAAACCCAAATTATTTTCGGTTTATAAATTTCACTTCCTGGTATAATATGAAACAGGGAAAAGACACACAGTTGTCCGCATAAATGAAATAGATTTATCGTATCTTTTCTAATAGAAGCCCCGGGGCTTCTATTTTTTAGATCCCCAAAAATGGGAAAATTTGGAATTTGATCTCGAGATTTTCGGGTGCTCAACCAAAATCTGAAAAGTGGAATCGGTAGAGCTCGTGGAAGTTAAGAAAACGGACTGAACAGCATTGCAAAATATTGCTTTTACCCTGAGATACAGACTCTCAAAGTTGAGGGGGCTTATATTAGAGGAAATACGGTAGCTTATATTTTTTGTAAAATCAATGTGAACACATACTTTGCAAACATGCTGGAAAAGTAAATTCTGATATGGACATTTTAAAAAAAACTTCAACAATCATAAATTCGCAATCATTTTTTCAAAAATTTTTTATTTTTAGCTAATTGAATGGTCGCTTCCTAGTTTATTGATCATTTTTTAATCTAATTAATAATAATTTGTCTAGTATCCAAAATGCAAAATTAAATTCATAATTCTTGGTACATCATAACATAAAAATTGGCTAATAATGATAATAAAAAGAATTTATAAAAATAGGATTGATGAGTCTGAATAAAGTAACTGTGGGTCACTGAAAACTAATTAATCTCTGCACTGAAGTAAAAAAAACTGAGATCCTGGGCTACAATCTCTTATTAAAATTTTAAAAACAACGGACAAAACTTTTTCTTGTTGCCGACGACGAGAAAAAAAGTATTCATTACAAAAAGTCTTGTCCAGAAAAAATAAAGTTAACAAAAAGAGGCAGAAAATGAGAATTTTTGACCCTAGTATAGAATAACCCCCTCCCCCCCACCCAAAAAACTTATGCCTTCTAAAACTTAAGTAAAGAGCACCCAAATATATGTTGCAGACCCCAGAAAAAGTGCAAAACACTTATTAGTCACAACTTCCATACCCTGGCCTACCCCTAAGCCTAAGTAAAGAGCACCCAAATATATGTTCCAGACCCCAGAAAAAGTGCGTAAAACACTTATTGGTCACAACTTACCCCCAAGCCTAAGGGCTAAGCCTAAACTTGTTGTTCCAAAGGGTAGTTACAACGATTTTTAAAAGGTTTGATTTGGGGGGAGGGGTATTCTATACTAGCGCCGAATTTTTTAATTAGTCAAGAAAAAAGAAATTTTTAACTTTGGTGTCACATATATCCTGCCCCAATACTTTTTGGAATAAGTCCTGAGCCACCGATTTTCCAAAAAAGTAGGCAAATATACTCCTGGCGCTTCGCGGTCAATATCAGCACACTCCACATTGCAAAAGATAGAAAGTCAAAAACTTATTGTGAAGGCGGGGTTGGGTCGGCTATATGACACTAGCACGTTTAGTGTTGGGAGGTATATGCCTTCATTCAATATACCTTAGTTACAGACTATTACAGCTCTGTTTCACACAAATTTTGCCAAGTAGTATCAAAGTATTTATTGGGTCCACATTCAAATTGAAAGTGATAAGTAAGATTTCCAACAAGATACACTTATTTCTAAAACCTCTGCTCGCTACAAACCCTCTTTTCTCTAAGATTGTGTGCCACAAAAAGGTTATTGAGCGGCCATGGCTAATCGCTCAATTATTTTTTGCTTTGCTTCTTGCCTCCCTAATCACTGTTGTTTGTGCGGGAAGAAAATGTGGTGATGCTGGGGGTATTGCTTTCTGCCTTATAATACTGTGCTGCTTGCCCAGGCCAACCAGCCAACCATCCCAATTTCCTTTTTCTTGGCAGTACCAAGAAAAATGGCCTAGCTGTCGGGCCGCTCCAAAGGAGCAGAGATGATAGCCCCCTTATATAATATTCAACACAATAGATGGGGGGAGACTCCATTTTAGGACTGCTAAATGGGGTCGGCCTGCTGTAATTGAGTGCCACCGCTGCCACAAGCAAACAGATTTTGGATGGAGGTGCGGTAAATCTGCCCCAATGCCAACAAAACCACCACCATCAATCTTAGTAGGGTTGTCACATAGTTAACTCGACATATAAAAAAAATGTGACATTATTTCTTACTTTTATGCGATTTTTTCCCAAAATTTTTAGCATGTTTTTCTGCGATTGAAGGCTGGAGATGTTGGCTACAAATAGTATATAAAGTTTTTAGTTTAGTTTTAAAAATAAATCTATTTTAGCGGGAATTCTTAGGGAAATTCCTTGGAAATCTTCGAAGCTTTTTGCATTAAAATAGATCCATTTTTGCAAAATAAGGTCAAAAATTTTGGAAAAATCGAGTTGACTATGTGAGAACCATCAATCTTAGCCTAAATGGCCAATAGCAGATAGAGGACTAATACCTGGTTGCTGAACTCCTGCTGCAAGTCCATTGACTGCACTAGCTGTTGTTGAACCATGACAAGTGGGCAGACGGAATGAAGGAGATGGGAAACATGAGTTGAACAGTGGCTGAAACTGGCGAGAATGGATTTAAGATGGTGGCCAATGGACTTACCTCTTCTTTGATGCTGGTTGCTAGACCTCTGGACAAACTGGTGGTGCTACTGCTGTTACCAGAAGTAGTGGTGCAAGCAGCTGAGGCTGCCACTGCCGCAGCCATTCCGTGCATGCTCAGATTGACGCCTAAAAAAAGCAACCAAAATTATTAAAAAAATATCTATCTGAAAATAAAATTCCTGTATCCTTTTTTAGCAGTCTACTTTTAAGAAATTAGGATTTCCTCTAGCATACAAGGCTACCAACATTTTTTGCAAAATAATTTTACATTAAATATTTAAAGGGAGACACCCTGGTGGATCCTATTTGCTGGTCAGCAACTTCGAAATTTCGTTTTAAAGGACCATAGCCGTCGCCGACAATGAGAATTTCACACGTTTGAATGCGCGCGGGACACTATATTTATTTCTAAAATATGTAAGATTATTTTTCAGTAAACTTTTAATTAAATCACAAAAAGACGAAAGCACCGGGAATCGAACATTCTAACAACACTTATAGGACACCGCTGCTACACCACTACACTACCTAGTAACTTGCTCGTGGTAATTCTATTTTAGCCTAATTAACTTCATTTAACAAATGATTACTACCGTATTTCCTCTAGTAAGAGCCCATGGGCGCTTATTTTTCAAACACCCAAAAATCTGAAAATTTTTGGGCCGATCTCAAGATTTTTGAATGAAATTTCAAAATGTAAAAAGCGGAGTCGGTAGAACTCGTGGGAGGTAAGAAATGCATTAAACAGCCTAGCGAAATATTCTTTCTTGACTGAAATATAGGTCTTCAAAGTTGGGGTGGGCGCTTATTAGAGCATGGGCGCTTATTAGAGGAAATACGGTAATTTAAAACCATAATATTAAACATTTTCGGAATAAAAATAGTGTCCCGCACGCATCCCAACGTGTGAAATTCTCATTGTCGGCGACGGCTATGGTCTTTTAAGTATGTAAATCGATTCGACTTTTGGGTGTTTGACCACTCAAAATGGAGCTTATATTTGAAGCTACATTTTTGAGGGTCATAGATAAGTTCACATGATTTATGCAGTTAAAAACAAAGTGGAAACATACAGGGTGGCCCAAATTCGCCGCACGCTTGGTTTTGGCTATAACTTTTAATTTGGTTTCCGATTATCTCAGGGCTCCCAGATGTACTTTTTTTTTAAATGGGCTTCTTCAAAATTTCTAATATTAAAAAAAACTTGACTATGTTTTACTTTCATCTTGTAAAGCAAGTCACGGCAACCAATTTGGTATATCAAGTTCATTTTTCACAAAAAAACAAAGGCTAATTTTCAAGGCGCCTATTTCAAAAAATAAGCATGTCTGGAGCGCCGGATTAACTTAATATTTTTTTTATATTCGTAAAATGTCGGCTAGCACGATGATACCGAACTTTCTGTAGACAGCATTTTCGGAAGAGCTGATAGGAACGTTGATGGTCAAACGTTGTCAGACGTTGTTGGCCTTTAAAAAAAATTAAAATAATCGGAAACCAAATTAAAAAAGTTATGGCCAAAAAGCAAATTTGGGCCATCTTGTGGACCACTAGTTGGAACGATTCCATAAATGGTTTTCGAAAACTCCCAAAATTCATGTTAGCTAACCATTTTGAGCTGCTGCATTAGATGTGGAGCTGGCAGTAGATGACTTGTGCTGGACTGCTAGACCACTTGTGACAATTGGACAGGTAGTTGCAGCAGCAATGAGGGAGTGGTTGTCGTAGAAGGGGTAGCGCTGGATACTGGACGTAGCCGGGTGGCTTCCGAAACAGCTGTTGCCCATGCTTGTGTTGTGCATGCTGTTCTGAAACCACACAAACACTAAATTCTTTATTCCAACCTAGATAGGCCAAGGAAAAAACTTCCTTGTTGAGCTTTTGAAATTACTGGGTTTTCGCAAAATATTCAGTATTGTTGGGCAAAATATTTTCTCAAAACTCCATAGGAATTTTCAAAATATTTTAATTTAGTGCAGTAATCCGTGTGTGTTGACATGTCCCACTGTTATTGAAGGCTTTTCCGATAAGTGAGCATCGAGAAATGCATATAGCGATGCAATTTCACACATAATCCCCTTTAATTGCAATTTTCAGGTAAAGGCGAGCTGCTTACCAGCTAACCACCTATACTCTAGTAATAAAACAACTCAGCAAAATATATGTTTTGACGAGCGAAAAAAATATTGTCGGGATTTTAATTTTTTAGAAAACAGCTCGAGGTAAGATTCTATGTAGTGCTTTCCAAGAAGGATGCTTGCCTGCAATGAAGCGAAAAATGTTTAGACTAATAAGTTTTGTACGGTGTTATTGTGGGGGAAATTGGAATAATGTGCATTTTTATCCTTGACAATATTGGAGATTTCCGGGGCAAGCATGCCTAAGTTCGAAAAGTTCGACTGCCTTAAGGCCTACGTACAAAAAATATGACCTAAGTTTATATATATGCAACGTTGACAGCTATAATCAAATATCTGAACCTGAGCCACGTTTGAACTTTGTGTTCATATTTGATTCAAACATTGTTACAAATAAATATGGTGTAAAATCAAGCAGCTAGCAAATTACACCGGACTGCATTGTTAAAGGAGGGTGCAAATTATAGTGCGAATATTTTGAACTACCACATTCAATGCACACCCTTTTCATCTCATTTAATTTACAAGTTTGTTGTCAAAATGATTTTCACACTCTTGGCTATCTAACATAATCAGCAGAGTATCATTTCACAACATCTGGAGCTTGTATCCCGGCTAAAATAGGCTAAATTTTCGAGATGCGATCGTTTTCGGGGGTTTTCTTTGACTGGCTTCATTGAAACTGTCTGACTTTTTCTACAAGTCACACATTTGATGTACTAAAATGTAGCCAACATTCTGGACTTTCATTTGAGCTATCATACAGAGAAAAAACAAACTCAAGTCATGACTAAAATTCGCAAGACATTCAACAATACCCAATTCCTTGGAGTCTTACCCGGGGCTGTCCCAGAACTTTACGATATTATTTTTGGAACTGACGTTTTTTCGCAATTTTAATTTACATGGTCATTCACAACCTTATACTGAAAATGTAGCTCACCTTTTTGGCGTCATTTTTAGTATATGGTTGTAAATGATCATGTAGATTAAAATTGCAAAAGACCTCAGTTCCAAAATAATAACGAAATCCTACCCATCAATAGTTTTCAGGTCAAATCTTCGGAAGTTACCTATATTCTAAAGTGATTCTGCTGTGGTAGTTTTTTTATCTGATTCCTCATGGAATTCTGACTCTAGAAAGTTTCTAAAATCACTGAGAAGTAAATAAAATTGGCAGAGGTTGAAGCGATATAAAACTAAGTATCATCATCATTTGGGCTGGTTTCCCTTTATTTTGATGGTCATTTGCATGAAATCGCAAAATTGGGGCAGTAAGTGACAGTAAATCAGTGCTGGAAATGATTGCAATCGATTGCTCGGTATTTTTTTTGCCCTAATATTCTCAAATTTTTTCCCATAAATATCCGGCTCTCCCTTGTTCTAGCCTAAATTGTTATAGCAAAAAATCCTTTTAGCCAAAACGGTTATATCTATAATTTTTTTGTGGTAGTAACAAAACAAATCTATATACCATGTGACCGAAAAGTTCCCGGACAAAGTTTAAAGCCAATTTTTTCAGTAAAATAAGAACATAAATGCATTTTTCGGTATCATCAGAAAGCCCTTGTTCTCCTCTCTTGAATAGTGTATCGCTTGTCGTTTTATGTCAATAAATTCCATGCTTTAGAATGTCCGATCTGAGAGCAGGCATTGTGCGACTTTGGGAAGAAGGGAAGAAGCAAAGTGAGATCGCTCGTGACATGAATGTTCCAAAGCAAGCAGTTTCGGATGCCATCAAGCGATTTCGTGAAACAGGCCGCAATGAAGACAGAGCAAGAAGTGGACGACCAGCTACAGCAACCACTCCATCCGAAACTGTATGCTTTGGAACATTCATATCACGAGCGATCTCACTTTGCTTCTTCCCTTCTTCCCAAAGTCGCACAATGCCTGCTCTCAGATCGGACATTCTAAAGCATGGAATTTATTGACATAAAACGACAAGCGATACACTATTCAAGAAAGGAGAACAAGGGCTTTCTGATGATACCGAAAAAATGCATTTATGTTCTTATTTTACTGAAAAAATTGGCTTTAAACTTTGTCCGGGAACTTTTCGGTCACATGGTATTTAACTGATTATTTAAGTAACAGTGAAATCCAGAACATTTTTTTTAAAGCAAGTGAACATGTTACTACCACGAAAAATTAGAGATATAACCGTTTTGGCTACAAAAATTTTTGGCTATAACAATTTAGGCTAGAACAAGGGAGAGCCAAATATCCATGCTCCAGACAGGAATCTGCAAGCTAATACAAAAACATAAATTACCCGAAAAGTATTCTTTCACCAAGTTTTTTGTTAGCAGTGAGAAAAGAGAGGGCCAGCGGTGTTTTTGTCTCTTCAACAGTTTTTACAAGTCGTCAACCTGATTCGACAGTTTTTAAAAATAGTCTAAGGTCACCAATATTAGATGTAATGGAAAACGAGTGAAAAAAATGCAAATCCTAGGTTTTTTTGAACTGTAACGCGCTGTATGCCTTTTTCATTTACTCACCTGAAAGTTATGTAGACTGAATGCTCCAATATCCAGTCCAGTGTTTTGGTGCTGTTGTTGGTGTTGCAAATGTTGGAGTTGTTCATGTTGTTGCTGGTGCTGTCGCAACTGCTCCTGCTTGTGCAAATACAGTTGGTGATGGTGTTGTTGCTGTTGTTGGTGCAGGTCAATCTGTTCCTTAGCTAATGAATTAACTGAAGCGGCAGATACTGTAGTTGTAGCAGAAGTACTCGAATTTGAGGTTGGCTGAACTGTGTTAGTGGTGGTGGTGGAACCACCTGAACTACTGCTGCTATTATCGTTGGAGAAAATGGAGGTGGTACTATTGGAATTCTTGCCAAGTGGTTGGGTTGGGTGGTCCATGCTTCACTCGATTGCTACAGCCAAACCAAAGGGAACTGTGCGGAAAAGGAAAAGGAAGAGGAAAAGGAAAGGGCGGTCTGCCTGCCGCTGCTTCAGGGGTGAGGTAAGTGGAGGGCGGGTGATTGGCACTGGGACTCCTCCTACTACTTTTCTGGCCAAATTTCAGAGCTGCTAAGTAGCAGCTAATAACTGTGAGAAAGTTAACTGTAGGAAAATTTAGGTAACTGTGAGAGGTCCGAAAGTTAACTATGAAAAGGAGGAAAAGCGCTAATCTTGGGTGTGGTGATTGCAGAAGCTATGAGTGGAGAAGGGGATGAGTTGCTCCAATTTCCTAAGGGAGGAGGGACTAGAGACGGGGGTGGAGCAAGCAGGAAGCAATAGCCAATGAAAGAGCTCAGTCTACTGTCTCCTTTGTTGCCACAGCTCACTTGTTTACATGATAACTAATTGCTTACCTTTAGGATGAGGAATTATGGAAACTTGTAAACTTTTATACATTTGATTTGTGTGTACTTTCCGTATTTCCTCTAATTATGGCCCGTTCTCTCCAAGAAGTGGTGGTGGTAACCCATTTCTGCCTGAATTAATTTTCGAAAGATTTTGAATTTTTTTTTAAACTTTAAATTTAAAGGTAAAATCATTGGTTTTATTGTAAAAATGATGTCAAAAACAATGTTTGATCAGTGAGAAGTGGAGTTATGAGCCTTCTTATTTAGCACAAGGGACCACAGGCGCCTATCGGCGCCTCTATAGTATTTCGAAATTTCAATGAGGGGCTATGACTTCATTCATCAAAATAGGTATATCCCCTATTAGAACTCATTTTTTCGCCTGTTCTTTTTTTAAAACGAAAGCTGACATTCTGGGGAACACGATGGTATTAGCGACAAAAGTGATTTCGCTATCTACGACCCGTTCTGGCCTTCGAAGTAAAAAAGCGTTATCCACCCACCCACACATGCCAAATACTATATAAGATATGTTTATGATTTCAAAATTCCCCTTCCTTCTTCTTTATGAATATTTGTGCTCAACTAGTTTGTATATTTTTTTGCATGGAACGACCACAGGCCTGTTATGCTGTTAACCACCATAGACGACATAGAGCCAATGCATTCGGTCAGCCGTTGGTTCGCTAAGGAAAAGAAAAGGATCCTGATTGATCAGCCAAACACTGTAGCCGCCTGCAACAAGTACATGGGCGGTGTGGACAGAATGGATCACAATATCAACAACTATAGGGTTTCCATTGGCTCCAAGAAGTGGTGGTGGTCTTGCTTTGGCTTCGGTATAGACATCGCTGTTCATAATGCTTGGCAGTTGTGGAGACAAAGCAATCCGGGCACCCCTTACCTTGACTTTCGTCGCTATGTTGCCACACCGTACTTGCGAATGTACGCAAATCCACCCACAGGGCCTGGCCGGAGATCTTCCCAGCACAAACAAAGAACTTCCAAGCGTGTGACTGACAGTGTGCGATATGACAGGACTGACAACTGGATTGTTACAACAGATTCTAAGCTACGTTGTGGAGTTTGTGGAAATAGAACTAACGAAAAATGCGAGAAATGCAATGTTGGTTTGCATCTCAATAGGGTTGTTACACAGTTAACTCGATTTTTCAAAAACCCTTTTTGACCTTATTTCTTGTTTTTATGCAATTTTTTCCAAATTTTGAGCAGGTCACCCCACGTTTGAAAGCCTAGAATGTTGGCTACTCAATGGTATATAAACTTTTCAGTTAAGTATACAAAAATGTGGCTATTTTATGGCAAACATTTTCGACTAATTAGTTGAAAATTAGTCGAAATTAGTCGAAAATGTTTGCCATAAAATAGCCACATTTTGGTATACTTAACTGAAAAATTTATATACCATTGAGTAGCCAACATTCTAGGCTTTCAAACGTGGGGGGACCTGCTAAAAATTTTGGTAAAAAATTACATAAAAACAAGAAATAAGGTCAAAATTTTTTGAAAAATAGAGTTAACTGTGTAACAACCCTAATCTGAAGTGCTTCAAAGAATTTTATGTGACTAAATAACATGAAAATGTTTAAATCTCTAACTTTTCACTGACCAAACACTGTTTTTGACGACATTTTCATAATAAAACTGATAATTTTACCCCTATATATATCACCTAACCAAACTGCAAAAAAAATTTCAAACAAAAAATTCCTGGTATTAATTTGGGACACATATGCAAAATTATAACGCACCCTTAGCCTCTCGTATCTCAGAAAATTTATATAAAAGTTTTGAGATTAATTTTGTTAGCCCGTGGGTTATAATAAGAGGACATAAAATATACTATTATTGACAATTTGTGCTGTTTATTAGTGCTCTGTGTCTATGCTAATCAATAAATTTATTTATAGGCAGCGTAAAATATTGCATAAGTTTTCCGCCGGCTTTAAGATAAGCGCCGGCACTTGAGACGCTGGCGCTTAGCCGGCGCTCCGCCGGCACCAGGCTTATAGCGTCGGCGCTTACCCCATTAATTCAAAGTCTAAAACATAAATAGATGAGTAATAATTGAATTATAGATGAGGTTGGCTCTATATGCATTCCCGCACACCCTAAAAAATATGCCTTGGTCCCCCCTGTTAATTTCCTTTGAGATACAGTTGCGAGCAATTGATAGGAAACGACATGAAATATTTCAAACTCCTCATTTGTACGAGCGAAATTTTCAAGTATTCGAAAAATCTTAATATACTGTTTTGTAGAGCTTTTCAAGGGCTACAATTAGGCGTATTACGTTTTCATAAAGCGAAATATTTTTTCGACCTGACGTAAGCAATTTAAAATGTGCCCCATTTTTCGTCCAAGCAATTGATAGGAAACGATCGAAACTTTATTGAACCAACATCTTTTTTCATCCTTTATAAATAAAACTGTTTTTTAATTAACAAGCCATGACTCTTAGCTACTATTTGGTAGGTCAAACTTTTCTTTTCGATTATTATGAGAAAACTTATGACCACCAACAAAAAGTGTCAAAATCAAAGTAAATCTAAGGAAAATGGTCGTTTGAACGCATAAACAGTGGATTTTCTCAAACTTTATTCAATCACATGTTGCTATCCAATGCAGTATTCGAAAGATTTTAATTTCCCTGCAAAATGGCATGTCGATCACTGACTGTTTTCTTAAAAACACAAAACTGAGAAACGGACGGTTGAAGTTGGAAGAAGTAAAGATCCCCTATTTTTACCTTATCTTGAGACATTTTTGTTTTTTCTACTTCCAACCGTCCGTTTCTCAGTCCTGTGTTTTTCTGTAAGTGCCGGCGCCAAATTTAAGCGCCGGCGCTTAGCCCGGTGCTCTGCCGGGTAGTCGGCGTTTAAACAATCCTGATGGAGAGGGTGTATAATATGGAACATACCCCCTCGGGCCGGTCCAAGGTGTACCGGGTGGGCGAAGAAATTCCCAGCATTTCAAATGCTCATAACTTTTGGTAGACGTCGAATTTCGACTAGTCCTAGAAAAAATATACATTTTGTTTGGTATATATGTCAAAAACACGATTTTCGCGTGGTCCCTCCGTATAGTTTAGGCCTTGCCCATCCAGAGGGCGGCACAATTGCTGTTTAGACCCCCACCCGAAAGGTCAACTTTTTTTGTGACTTTTTCCAAGTTTTTTTTGCTTTAATATGTCCATATATCAAATAATCATTTATTATATCAGGTACAAATCAAGTACAAACATACTCTGACGCTATTTGAGACCACAAATAGTACATAACATCATTAAATAAAATATATTTTACTAAAAAAGGTAAATTCAGATACGAAAAATAAGGGGCCACCATTTTTCTCCTGTGAAAAAATAAGGGAAACATCGAAATGAAAAATGAAAATATGCAACAAATAAAATTTTATTTAACAAATATTCAAAATCCCGGAAAAAAATTATAAAAAAAATCGTGATTTATTTTTTGACCTTTGGGGTTTTCTAAACAGCAATAGTGCCCAGAGGGCACCCACAGATCAGGACCCAAACCACAGGGGGCACCAAGCAAAAATCGTGTTTTTGACATTGTATACCAAACAAAATGTATATTTTTTCTAAGACTATTGCCGAAAACCGTTTGTCGAAATTCGACGTCTACCAAAAGTTATGAGCATTTGAAATGCTGGGAATTTCTTCGCCCACCCGGTATGTTGTACAAAAGAGTATTTTATGGACGGGGTATGTTATAGAGAAGTTCGACTGTATCTATGAATATATTATTACAGAACTTTTTTGTCTATTTTGTTCAGCTTACATAATAAAAATGAAACTGTTGTTGTTTGGATTTTGCCACTATTCTACACAAAATGGAGGCCGCCAAGGCAGTAATGGACGGCCAAGTAGGGTCAATAGTGGTTGCGCAATATCTCTTTTCTGCCTACCTCCTTACATCACACATAACACCAGCATCACCTTGACTAATGGCACACACACACAACTCCAAACACGATCTACAGTAGAAATTTGTAATAACCTGAAGAATATTTATGATAGAAAACATTAAAAGTTGTTTGAAGATTTTTTTTAACTATTGAAGTAATTTTTAGATATTTCCTATTTTCTAAAGAGGTGGAACTTTTTCATGGAAAAAATTCATCACCAAAATTTTCCCCACTTTGGAGTTTCATTAGTGAGATCAAAACTCCTTTATAAGAGTTTTTTTTAACAGTAGTGGATTTTGGTTTGACCTTATTACCGTATTTCCTCTAATTAACGCCCCCCCCTTGATTCAAAATCGTGTTTTTGGCATTGTGTTTTTGACCCACTTTTTGATCACTTCTCTCAGGCAAGTTACCAACCATTTAATAGCTCATCTTTCTGGCTGCAAAATGGGTGGTAACTTTGCTGAAGAAGTGATCAAAAGTGGTCAAAAACGCAATGAAACAATCGAAGGGTTAATTAGAGGAAATACGGTATCAGTTTTCGTTTCGGTAAATCATTCAAAGCCAAAAATTGAATTTTAAATTTTTCACAATCCACAAAGTAGATTCCTCTCCCTTAAAAGGGGCATGCCGTTGCACAATGGAGTTGGAGTTCCACAATGGACATCGGCTGTCTGAATTCTTCATCTTTTCAAATTTTTTTAATTGTGTGGGAAATTCTAAAATTTGTTTATAATAGGTTGAAGTTGAATTGAGACAGGGTTCGATCTTACAGGTGTTGGTTCCACCTGTTGTTGCACGCCTCATCTTTTTGATATGCAAAAGCATCATCATAATAAAATTTAAAAAAATTATTTTAATGCAAAATATAAAAATTAAAAAACCATTAGGTACAGTCGAACCTCGATATAACGACACCCCAAAAAGTTGGTTCCCGCCTTGGGTCCGACACTTTTTTACCTCGATTTTGAAGGCTTTTGCCAGTTCTGTTTTGACAGTCTGGTCCCAAATATCGCAAGGATTCCAATTTTGCCGATTGTTTTTCAAAAACTGAATAATTTGGTGAAAAAAATTTTGCTGATCGTTTTTCAAAAAACTAAAGTAGTATAGTACCTCCTTTTTCGCCGGGAGCTAGGAAAAGTTAAATAGAAGCAGGAGAATAAAGAATATTTTTTCTTCTCTCGCAAAATCAAGTACCTGTTTCAAATTTTTGATTCGTTTAAAGAAGCAGGTATTTAATAGGATGGTTAATATGGAGAGGGGCGCTTATTGGGGAGGGGACGCTCATTAGAGAGTAGCATAGCTACTTAAATAGACAAATACGTGTGTTTTCTTAAATTATTTTAGACTCAGGCTTACGAAAATTACTTCAGGCTTAAGCTTACAAGGAGAATTTTAAAAGCTTATATCGTCAAAGTCTCGTTGCTTTAGGGGAACATATAGAGTGTGAATAGATTCTCCCTGTAATAGAAAAGGTTATTGCTTAGGCTTATCTTTACGATAAAAATCTCTAGTAACATTCCTATGAAAATTTATATAATATTAAATACCTGACGAATCGAAAATTTTGAAACAGGTACTTGATTTTGCGAAAGAAGAAAAAATATTTTTTATTCTCCTGCTTCTATTTAATTTTTCCTAGCTACCCGCCGAAAAAGGAGGTACTATACTACTTTAGTTTTTTGAAAAACGATCGGCAAAATTGGAATCCTTGCGACATTTGGGACCAGACTGTCAAAACAGAACTGGCAAAAGCCTTCAAAATCCAGGTAAAAAAGTGTCGGACCCAAGGCGGGAACCAACTTTTTGGGGTGTCGTTATATCGAAGTTCGACTGTATAAAAAGTCTTTCTGTTAATGACTTCACAAAACATATCGCAAGCATGGCCAGAAGAAGAAAGAGTGCCACCGAAAATTGCATGTCTACAGCAAATAAATAGCTGGTGAATGAAGCCTTTTAAGGAAGCAGTCGTAATAAATCTTTTGATTGTATCCACTTGTTTTGTTTGATGAAGGCAGGAGGAAGCATGCAGAGCCGAACCTAGATAATGGCCACACCAGTGGCGGCACAATCAATCACAACAACAAGCAGAAGAAGTATGGATTGCGTATTCAACCATCACCACCACCACCCACTGCGCCCAACATCCCTCTTTCAGCTTTTTCGCGCAAACAAAAGACTGTAAATGGTTGATCCAGGATTGGCCACAAAATATATGGGGTGGTTTAATAATGGCTCTACACATATTCTTCAACCAGACTGGGTTTTACTTTTTGGGGTTTTTTCCATCTTTTTTGTTCGACGTCAAGCAGGTCATTCGAAAGCTTACAGTCAGGGCTATCTTTTCGCACGCTGATTTGCAACTTTTTTTAAAGACAGGCCGCGAAAACCCCGTAAAAATCGTGTTTTTGGTCATCTTTCACGGACTTTCCCAGCCTGTCTTTAAAAAGTTGCAAATCCGCGGCCCAAAGCGTGCAAAAAGATAGCCCGGAATGTTAGATTTTGAATGACATGTAACTTGCTCGACGTCGAACAAAAAAGGATGGACAAAAACCCCAAAAAGTAAAACCCATTCTGGTTGAAGAGTAGTCCGGTTAAAGAATATGTGTAGAGCCTTAATAATTTCGGACAATTTCAAACGGCCATAAGTTTTGTAGAAGTCGCTTTTCGGCAAGAGGTTTTTTTAATCGATTTTAAACGAGAACATATATATTTTTGGTATGTAATATCAAAAACACGATTTTCGCTTGTTCCCTTTGAGACTTGCCCATCCAGAGGCAATCCAGAAATCAGGACCCTAACCACAAGGGTTCCCATTATCTACTGACCTATCTGATCAGAACACTTGTTTAAAAATGCCTCGAAAGATCAAGAAAAGTGCCAAGAAAAAAGAAAACCGGCCACATTGATTGGGCCCTAACTTAGAAGCCAGCCTATTTTTGCCTTGGGTCTCTTATGGTTTTTTCTCCAAAATTGATTATTTTTCATAATTTTTCATAGAATGCTGATTGAAAACAGTGAGAAAATCGATGTTGAAAGTTTTCGTTAAAAAAAATTCGTTGGAAAAACCATAGTGGAACCAAGGCAGAAAATGGGCTGGGAGGCTCACCTTGAGACTGGCATTAATTTTTCTGATATCAATTGATTCTGGCAAAAATTAATTCTGGAAAAAATTCAAACTGACAATAATTGGTCTTGACCAGATTTTTTTTGAATAAAACTTGTATTAGCAAAAATGGTTTCGAAATGAAAGATTCCAGTAAAAAATGGTTGTGTATTAATTTGGCTTTCTGTGATTCACGGCTTTCGATCATTTTTACCAAATTAATTGTTTATCGTTATGTAAGCGTTTTTGATCGGAATAAAAACAAGATTTGGATCAGCATAGTGAAGGATGTAGAGATTAGATGAAAGCTTTTTAATCTGTGCTAAACCAGTCTTGAAGTCGAGATTTCTTGTTTATTAATTGATATGAAATCGACCTGTGTTGGTATTGTATGAAATTTTATCAGAAGGTACCCATTTCGGGTTTTGGGGTCTGGGTCGATAAAATCACACTTTTGGTCTTAACAAACCCAATTCTCCACACAATTTTGAATAAAGAAAAGTGTTTGTATTTTGATTATTAAAAAATTTTATTTTTAGGCCATCCATATGGATATCCACCTGACCAGGTGGTAACTACCCTGGATTTCGGGGTTAGGTTGGGTGAAATCAAACTTTTGGTCTTAACAAACTCGATTTCGCACAGGATTTTACATGTGATAAGATTATTTGTTTTTTGATTTAATAAATTTGGTTTCCCAGTCCACCGAGAAGGATATCCTATCCAAGTAGTACCTACTCAAATATTTGGTGTTCAGGTTGCTGAAATCGTAATTTCGGTCCTATCAAACCCGATTTCCAATTATTTACAGTTTAATATAAATCGAAAACAATTATTTGCATGAACATTTAACTACCAAACAAATTTATTCAAAAAAAATCTGGTCAAGACCAATTATTGTCAGTTTGAATTTTTTCCAGAATTAATTTTTGCCAGAATCAATTGATATCAGAAAAATTAATGCCAGTCTCAAGGTGAGCCGGCTGGGATATGGTTTTTGAGAAAAATCAATTTCTTTAAAAAAATGATTAAAATCAAAGTTTTTCAATTTTTCTGATCTTCGGTTATTTTTGAAGAAATTGATTTTTTTGAAAAGGCCCTATTTCAACATTCCAATTTTTAAAAATTATTCTGTAAAATAATTTTTTTAGCTCTTAAAGGACCCTGTCTCTTCCTTATCATGGCAATTTCAAATGTTTTCGAATCAATTTTTTTGTTTGCATTTTGAATTTTAAATGCTATATTGTGGTTGATATAAGTCTCAATATGACAGTGACAAGTGTGGAGAAGTGGAAGTCGCGGAGAAGTGGATGTGTGGAGAAGTGGAAGTTGTCAAGCAACGTTGGGCTCGACTAGTCAATGGTTATAAGTTTTGAACAAATTTACAAATTTATTTTCTAAACAATAAAAGCAAATAAAAGCATCAAAAAAGAATTCGAAAATATTATTGACAAAATGCGTGTGGTCCCGCGCGCATTCAAATCTTTGAGATTTTTAATGATAAGAAAGAGACAGGGTCCTTTAAACTGCACTACAACATGGTGCTAAGACTGGAATACGAACTCAAAATTTTGAAATAAAGTACATTTGTCCATTTGTTGTGCAAATAAAGTACAATTTGACCATTTGTCGCGAAATAGTGCCATTTTATCCAGTGCTTATTAAGTTTTAAGCGTCAAACATAAAGACTTTGACATAAAATCTTGAAATTTCTAAAGATTTGGGGTCCCAAATGAAGTACAAATCTCTAAATAAAGTACGTTTCGCAGCTCTATGCTAAGATATTATTGTAACGCCTAATATCTAATAAAACTTTTGATCCCTAAATAGATGAAAATGCTTGTCAACTTCTTAAAATGACCCCACAAGTGTTTGGAGCTAAATGATGACCTTTCTATAACGATCCTGCTAAGTTTCATGAACTATTTGAACGAGGAGATGTAGGGCTACAAAACTGTCTTTACAGAATTTTGAAATGACATGTTTACCATCTAAAAGCGTCTTCAAAGTTTGTCCACGAACTTTTGGACCACCAAGTAAAAAGTAGCGACCATATCATTTGCCTTTTGAGGACTGTCCATTTTGTAATTTCTCGTTTTTTTTGACAAAATGATTCTTTGATTGATTTTAAACAGCCCGCCTTTGTTTAATAATAACTATCACTTAAAAGAGACTGCATTAAATAATTTATGAGTATTGAATGACTCCCGGATGTGTGCATAAAAGGCTAGAAAAGCCGGCAAACACCTTTTGTGAGCTAACTGTCCCATCCACCAGGCTTTTAAGCAGAATTTAGAGCAATTGAGCTTGGCATTTGATTTCGAGAATGAGCCGCCATGGAGAAGTGCATGATTGAGTAGTAGCCAAATTGAAGGGTTGCCATTGTTGAGACAGCACTTAAGGACACACAGTTGATTGGAAGAAAAGAGGGAAGGAGATGGGCAATTTACAACAGTAGCAGTAATGCAAACACCTTGCCATTAAAACCAGCATGATTTCCCATTTTAGAGCAATAAAAAGCGACAATAGATAAGAGAACAAAAAAATGATTAAAGGGCAGGGTACGTACCGTATTTCCTCTAATAGAGCCCCCGGGGGCTTTATTTTTTGGATGCCCGAAAATCGGAAAATTTGGAATTCGATCTCGAGATTTTTGGGTGCTCAACTAAAATCTGAAAAGTGCAATCGGTAGAGCTCGTGGCAGTTAAGAAAACGCGTAAAACAGCTTTGCAAAAAATTGACTCTGGGCTGAGATATAGGTCTTCAAAATAAGGGGGCTCTATTAGAGGAAATACGGTAACTGTACTTTTTAAAAAGATTTCTACTTTTTTAGGACCCCAAATTTATTTTTATTTTTGAGATTTCAAGTCAAAATCCTTTTTTGGTGCTAAAAAATCAATAAGCACAGGATAAAATGTCATTTTTGACGAAAAATGGCCAAATTGAACTTTTTTCAAAATTTCGAGTTACGTTAAGGGGACATTCCCATGCGGATCTTTTTTTTGACGAAAAATTTTCACATGCGTTCTCATTTAAGTTTTTTAGTTTTCTGCCTAGTTTTTAAAAGTAGTATATAGTCACCGATATTAGATTTGACGCAAAATGAGTGAAAAATGGAAACATTGAAAAAAATTGCTGGTCCCGTGCCCTAATTTTTTGAAACGCACGGTCACACCCGTTTAATCAAAGTAGAAAACATTCAAGATGGTAAATTCGTCATCTCCAAAGACCGGGTCACTTTAAATTTTTCAAAGCACCGAAAAAGTTGCAAGACCCAAGACCTGTAAAGAGAGAATACGGTAAAAACATACCGGTGTGTTATTCTCTGGATTTTGAAGTAAAACTTCGGAAAAAAGTCTTTGTGGTTATCAAATGTACAAATATTTAAAAAAAGCAGTTTTTCTATCCCTGTGTTAGACTAATTATAAAAATTATAAAAACACTAGTTTGGACTGGCGCATTAGGCGCCATTTGTTTTTAAGCTATAAATCTTTAATATCGGCGCCCAGTTATTTGGCGCCAATTTAAAAACGTTACGAACAAAAACTGAATGTAAATCCTAAAAATAAACTTATCCCACTTTTAAGCCCAAATTTTTTTGTCCAATAAGACGATGTGAAAAAACCAACACGTATCTGATCTTCCCTAGTTAAAGGGCTATCGAATGACACCAAGATCTCTAAATTGTGTCCAAAAAAGTATGATATCGCGTTACGAACAAAAGTGACAAATGGAGCGTCACAGAGACATGCCTAATACTATATAGAGATTAGACAGATTGTTTTTAAGACACACTTGTGCGAAATTCTTCGAAAAAATGGTTCACAAAAAGATGTATGTATACAATATTTTCTGACAGATTTCGTAAAATAACACGGGAAGAAATATAACTAAAACAGTATCATGTCACTAACAATTTTCAAATTCCCTTCAAGACAACAAACATTTAAACTTGGAAAATTTTTGAAAAAATTCAATGTTTAAATTAGGGTGGTGCGGTCACGGTTAATTTATCACTACCCGGTTTTCGGTTAACCGCATTTTCGCGTACCCGGTTTCCGGTTACGGTTTCTTAGTATCGCTTCGGTCGGTTAACCGGTTATTAGTTATCGGTTATTTTTGTCGTAAATTCACCGGAATTTTGCTGTACCCGGTTTTCGCTTAACCGCATTTTTTCGTACCCCGTTTTCGGTTTCGGTTAATTGGGCAAAAACTGGTCCGGTTCGGTTAACCGACCGTGCACCACCCTAGTTTAAATGTTTGTTGTTTGAAAAGAATTCTATATTTGGCTAGTCACCTCGTTTTTATGCGTTGTCACTTATTGGTAACTTAACGGTAACTTAACAGAGCCTGTATAACTTACCAAAAATCCGTAAGTTTAAAACAGTTAACTACAGATAACCGTACAGTTATACGGACAACTATACGGTTGACTGCACAGTTAACTATATACTACCACCTGTACAACCCCTTGTTATTTCTATCCGATTTTTCGGTAACCGGACAATTTGCACTCTTAGCCAAATATGTCGCGCGACATTTTGCACTAGAGTGCAAATTGTCGTTATATATTTGTCGCGCGACAATTTGCACTCTAAGTGTTTTTTGTCGCGCGACAATTTGCACTCTAGTGCTTTTTGTCGCGCGACAATTTGTACTCTAGCGCTGTTGTTCTTTGTGAAATTTTGAGTCCCCTCATGTATGCTATGTATTCTTTTGTATCGCTTATTTCAGAAATTAGGCATGTCAAGCAGTAGCGAATCAGAAACCGATGAGGAGCTTAGCTATCTGGAAGCGCAAGATCAGTGATCGAGCATAATAACGTGAGCAGGACCGGCAAGCGAAATGTGTGGGCGAATGGATTTTCATATCTCCATAAATCTGTACGCTGTTTTATCTTACTCTATGTTTAAAGCCGTTTTAATTATAGAATAGCACAAGGATCAACGGTGTTTCTTACTACCACTGCAGTTATTCTCGTCCAAATCGTCGGGGTGCTCAAAAGCGTTGCAAGGGCAAGGGATTTACAAGAACTGGCCAAGATTCACTTTTCGTTACCAAGCATCATTCACACAATAGCAATCCTTTGGAGTTTGAGGTGTACTTGTTCATTGATGCTGTTGGTGTTAATTGGACAATTTCTAGAAAAGCGCTAGAGTACAAATTGTCGCGCGACAAAAAGCGCTAGAGTGCGAATTGTCGCGCGACAAAAAGTGCTAGAGTGCAAATTGTCGCGCGACAAATTTGGCTAAGAGCTATTAATGTCGCGCGACAAATTTGGCTCAGGGTGCAAAATGTCGCGCGACATATCTGGTTAAGAGTGCAAATTGTGCAAATTGTCCGGTTACCGATTTTTCACCGCCATCCGGAATGTTTTCCGGAAAACTTTCCCGCTAACTTTCCAAATCTTCTCAGTCCGGACAGAAAAGCAACCCTGCTGATAACCCTAAAATATTGAACAAAAAATTTGAATTGGCGCATATAAACTTGGCGATATACGTTTCCTCCTTTTTGTGTCATTTGGAACAAGAAAAGGAAACATATACGCGACTAAAATTTAGGTCTTCTTTATCGCTTTTTAGTCTTTTCAGTTTTCCGTGAATTGAATTAGTAAGAAACTGTTTTCTTGGCCAGCTCGTTACCAAAAAAGTTAGCTAGGGAGTCGGAATAGCTTCTCGAAAAAAATTTGAGCCTTAACCTCAGGCTGGTGATGATTTTTTAATGTTTTAAGTTGAAAAACAAAAAAAAGTAAATTTTATTGCTATGTAGCTTTTTTGTCGCTTTGGACATCTATGGGAAAACATTCAAAAAGCTATAAAAACTAAATTAATTAAAATTATCAATTGTCTTGAAACAGACTAAATCATTTATGACGAGAATTGCACCAGTGTTTCCGAAAATAACCCTCAACACTTTGCATTTAACACTTAACACATGCCCTTTTTCATATATTTTGTTTTCTTATCTCAGATGTTTTCACACCGTTTTGTAGCTGAGATTTTTCTCTATCGATTGAGTGGTCAAACGCCTGAGGTAACGATAATTTTTGAGAGAATCACAGCAAATGTTTAAAAAAAATCAAGTGTTGAGTGTAAACTTGGTTTTTTTGAACACTTGGTGTGATTTCCTCAAAAATTATTTTTAATTAGTGTGTTTGACGACTCAATCGATATAGAAAAATCTCAGCTACAAAACGGTGTAAAAACATCTGAGATAAGAAAACAAAATGTATGAAAAAAAGGTATGTGTTAAGTTTTAAACTTAAAATTTCACGTTTTCAGTTACCTTGCCGAATTTCTATCGCCGATTCTCCACCGTTCGGTCAAATTTCCTATCAGTGTTTCCTATCAAAGGTGCTATCGGTTGATTTCTGATAGAAAAAGTTTGATGGAAGCCTGGTAACCATTTACTGGCCTTGGCTATCATTTTATTTCATCTTTCAGGGCCGTGGTGTTGATCGTGTTGGGTTCGATTTGTCTAGCATACTGTGTCTTATATTGCCTGTGTTGCTGCTATTCCATCTATATCTCTAGCAAGGAAAGAAACGAAGCAGAAAGCTCTAAACAGTATGGTTCGGGAATTAAGGTTGCGCAGCCTCCTGTTTCGTGGCGACTTCCGGTGCAAGTATGATCATTCTTTCTTATCCCATGTGTTCTGTGGCCTGCACTAAAGCAACTGCGTGTATCTGAATGAGGCGGAAGATCGAAACAATTATTTCTTCTATAGTTTATGCGTAGTAAAATCTTCTCTGAAATTGTAAATGTGTGAGTTGTGAAAATATATTATAACATATTTTTGCAGTGGAGAGTGTATTGTTCAAGTCGTTGTTCTCAATGTGAAATTGGTCCTTTTGTGTTGTTCGGACACAGACATAGTTTTGTCGTAACGAAACGTACCGTCGTGGCCAAGATTTTCGGACCGCAATTTCGTCGCATGTAGTTAATTGATTCTTCTGTGCTCTATTTTGATTTTTGTAAGCTGTCATCCCTATATTCATGCATTGGTTTTCTCGCGATGTATTTAAACCTTTTTATTGTTGAATTTGTTAGAAATAAGTCAACTGATCCAAGTGGATATATCCATCACATGGGTGGTCCGACTGGTGATTTTTTTCGTCATTAAAAGTTCTCTAAAATTAGATATTTTTATTAATTCTGGGAGTTATGTCGTTGACACTCATTTGGGCAAAACTCATTTGGGCTCCCTCATTTGGGCCCCACCTCATTTTGGCGCCGTAGGTAAATATTGGATTTTAAAACATTATGTTGATTGGAAGCACTCTTTAACGTATCCTGGCCATCCCTGTGCCGTGTCATTTGGGCCCCTCATTTGGGCCCCACCTCATGTCACTTGTCACAAGCTGAACAATAGCGGCAATGACAATGACTAAAGATCCCCAGCGAATTGATCCACCAATTTTGTAGGGTTACAGGTTCGAATCCCAGTGAGTGGCAAAAAACTATTTTTTATTGACTAAAATCCTTCTAAAGGACCAGGAAGTCTCAAGATGGTTAGTAAAATACATGGTACCTTTCCGAAAAAGGTATCCAACTCCAGAATCTGAAATTGTGGATTTAGCTGAAAGTAATCAAAAACCGTCCAAAATCGTGCCCTAAACATTATTTGATAATTCTAAAACAGCGACTTGACCTACGGGAATATCAGTTGAAGTAGTTTCGTATCCCGTGGGGTGTTCAGGTAGTAGCATGGAGGTGGTGGTACCCGGAAACTGGTACTAAGGTGGTAGTACAAAGACCCTGACCAGGTATCGGTGTCTAGGTAGTGGTACTTGGGTAGACAGCAGTGGACTTACGTTTTGCAAAATTTACGAAAACTATTAAAATTATCGTCAAAACGTAGTTTTATTACTGTCAAACAATCTTTAGAATGCTCGAATTAGTGCAGAAAACAAACTTTTGAACCCAAAATGTAAAAAAAATGTGATCCAAGTTGACGAGCACTTGGTTTTGTTTGTACAGTCGAAACTCGTTATAACATACCCCTGATATAACATACCCTTCACTATAACATACCCCTAAGGTCGGTCCGTCGGAAAAGTTTCGACGCTCGACGCATCGGGTCGACAACCATAGCCATTTTACATTTACAATTTTGAGATTTTTCAAGACTTGAAAAATGATTACCCACGGGCAATTACAAGAGAATATACGGTTGCATGTATATGCCTGCTGTGAGCCTGAGGTTTTGCCTAAGTTGACCAAAAAGACAATAGATGTCATTCAAATTGAAAAAAATCCAATATTTATCTACGGGGCCCAAATAAGTGAGGCTTAAATGAGGGTCCCAAATGAGGGAGCCCAAATGAGGGAGCCCGTATGAGAGAGCCCAAATGAGTAGAAGTAACCAGTTACATTTGGGTGTGAACAGTTTGAACAGGTGGTCACGCAAACGATGGAGGTGGTGAAATGTATTATGCTATTATTGAGGCGAAATAGCCTGGACAGACAATCTTCCATTTGCAGTCGAACTTGAGGATTTGTATGTGACCGGATGTTATTTGGGCTACGAATTCTTATCTTCCATTGCGCACAAGTATCAAGTTAACGTTATCGTTTGGCAGCATGGCCTTGGAATCCATCAGCCATCATAATGGGTGAATTTCACTTCTAATGATGAGGTATTCCTTTTTTTGCTTTACCTTTTTGAACACTTAACCAGAGATATTTTAAGGATATCAATGCTCCTCCTGATTTCGATCTTCCATCTATATATCTCGACTACAATGCGGCTGGCAAGCACTACAATCTCATCACTGGTATTGGCAAAGATCAGAAGATCAAATGGAAGTTTGGGGACACGACTGCATTTGCTACGCCTCATGAAAAAAATCTTCCATGTAACGTCGATTCTGAGCACGACGATATTTCTCTTGGAAGTTGCGACACGCAGACTCCTTTGAGCGAATCGTACGATTCTGAAATATCTTCCAACAAAGAGCCTCGAAAATCAGTTTCGTATTTGAAAGGTTATCAATGTTCCTTCGTTTCAATTTTTTGTACTGAAATTTTTAGATGATAGCGACATCGTACCAGATTTTCCAATTGATAGTTCAGAGTTCGAGGCTACCAAATGCAAGAAACATCAGCCTAGCTACTTGTTGCAAGGTCATAGTGAACTATTAATAGATTTTTTTTGTTAATCATTAGTTGTTATAGATGGCATGTGGAATGGGTGCGTTTGTGTTTCAAAGTACAATGCTGAAGCTCCATTTCTGCAATTCCGATGGACAAATGGTCTCATAGATGTCAGTCGCGTAGATTGTCAGACAGCTATTCGTTTGAGGCCTAAGCAAAAAAAGGGTGCCAAAAAGAAGCAAACTAAAGAAGTAGAAAAGAAGCAGAAGAAAACGAAAAAAGCTATCAGCTCTAAGAAAAAGAATTAGAGCGTACTTCTTCCATAATTTTCTCTGTTCTTGTTCTTCCAATTGTTCTGGTCTTCCAATTGTTCTGGTATTTTTGTTGATGGGTATTAAATACATATATATACCAGAGTAGGTCACTGGTATAAAAATCTCTTTATTCAGTTCTCAAACATTGATCTATTTTGATAAAAAACAATTTCGAGTCAGACAACTCGAAATCGAGTTGTACAACTTGTTTTTATCAAAATAGATCAATTTTTGTGAACTGAATGAAGAAATTTTTATACAGCTGTGTAGCCAGTGACCTAAGCTTTTAGTTGTGGAGTCACATACTCAAAATTTTGTAAAAAAATACACATAAAAACATCAAAAAAGGTCAAAAATTTTTGAAAATTCGAGTTAACTGTGTAACAACCCTAAAGAGGGAGATCATTTGAAAAAAAATACGGTATCTAAATGGTAAATCAAGTCTTGGAAAAGGCTATATTAAAGTGAGCCGGGAAAGTTATTTAAAATTATCATTTCTGCTGGGAATATTTTTTTCAGGATGAATATCATAAACTCTGGAATGCCATTCTCAAGAGAGTAACAAAGTGCCAACTTGAATGGGCTCTGTCTTAGCTTGAAAAATGAGTGCGAAAGTCATTGCTTTAGGGAAGCTCTAGGGAATCCCCTTCCTTGTATTCTTCTAGCCAGCTCCTTTATTTTCCATTCGATTGGTTTATTCTTTCTTTTTCAGTGGTGCTAAATAACTAATCACTCAGTCTCTATTTATATTTTGTTTAAAAAAAAAGAAAATGATCAAAAGGTAAATGCCTATCCGGTGGCCTTTTAGCGGTGGCAGGGATGCCGATGGCGACTCTTCATCCGATAAACAGTGAGTTTTTGTAACACATTACTACAATTTTACAATGGTATTCTTTCCGGGGAAAACTTATTATTGTTGCGAAAAACTTATTTTTGTTGCCGAAAAAAGTTGCTGCCGAAAGACTGATTCTTGTTGCCGGTTTCTTTTATGTTTAATTTCTGTTTCTGGTGACTATTTCTCGTTTTATTTTTCTCATTTTCAGGTAAGTATCATTGGATTAAGTTGGAAGCAAACTATAGTTGGACTAAGAAGACCTTAAAAGCTATGGATTAATTGGACAGCAGCAGGACGTTTATCTCTCATTCCCCTTTATTTTTTAGCCTTATTATCTAGCAGTAATTAATATTCCTGCTTTTAGATTCTTTGCTCAGGTAAATTTTTTTGTGACGGAATTTTCAGTGCGGCTGCACACAACCTGTCGAGGTCGCCACTTAATGTATCGTCAATTTCATGAACGAGCCACGTGCGTAAATTTTCGTCTGCGTGGAAGCCAATAACTTTGCCGGTTGTATGTGGTCGTAGTGTCATGCATGTGTACAGCCCACGCTTTAACCGTGGGCCGTAATTTTCGAAATCCTACGGGCCGGGCCGAAAAAGAATTTTACCCGGGCCATCAAAAGTACAAATCGCGAGCATGCCTGTGACATAGTGTAACTTTCTATGTCCCTTCGTGTTCCATCCCAAGGCAGTATGCCTAAGACTACGTAACATAACTGTCGGAGCACGTTAACTTGATACAAGGGACTGTCTAGCGAAAGTGGTTATAAGCCGCATACTATTTATCATTATGTTTTGCTAGATTTCATAACACTTATTTTCAGGTACGATGGGCCATGCAGGTATCTTATTCTCGTTAACGAAATTACCCTTGGTGTATTTTATCAAGGTGTATTTTATCTGGTGTATTTTATCAATCAGTAATTTAGGTCTTGAACAACCCTTTGCTCGTGCGCCTGAATTTCATCTGAATGAATCTACACAGGTGATAGTCAGATAGTTCTTTGTTGTTTTGTATTTTCCGACTAAGGACTATACTGACTGACGAAGTGACTATTACAGTGACTACCACCTTTATATGACATAAACATGCCTGAATAATTACTGTCATTCAGATAAAATTCAGGCGTAAGAGCAAACGGTTATACAGGACCTGAATTACTGATTGATAAAATACACCGAAGGACAATTTCATAACGAGAATAAGATACCTGCATGGCCCATCGTACCTGAAAAAAAGTGCTATGAAATCTAGCAGATCATTATGATAAATAGTATGCGGCTTACAACCACTTTCGCTAGATAGCCCCTTGTATCAAGTTAGCGATATTGTCTTGGGATGGAACACGAAGGCACATATAAAGTTACACTATGACCACACACAATCGGCAAAGTCAGTAGCTTCCACGTAAACCAAAATGTACGCATGTGGCTTATTCACAAACGCTACATTTATTTATGACTCCGTCAGGCCGTATGCAGCCGCAGTGAAATCTGTTTACAACGAAAGAGTTATTTGACCAGAGAGCCTAAAACAGTGATAATAGTGGCTGCTATTGAGGTAATAAAGCTAAAAAAAAAAGTACAGGAACATTACAGGTCACCATTCTGCGACAGTCAAACGAATCCAAAGCCTTTGCGGTCTCACTGGTCCAACTGTAGCTTTCCTCCAACTAAAGTCGCAGATGTTCACCTGAAAATTCGAAAAAAAAGAGAGTTAACAGAAAAAAAATTAACATAAAAGCGACCAGTGACAAAAATCAGTTTTTCGGCAACAATAATAAGTCTTTCAGCATCAATAATAAGTTTTCCCCCATTCTTTCCGGGTTTTGCTGCCCTAAAATGTCAAACAAGACTCTAATAAACCTATTTATTCCAGAAGGTTATGGAAGACTGTAATGCAGAAACTGTTTTCGCCCCACATTTTATTGATTGTCAGTACTTTAGGCTATATTGTAAGTCCGCCTATATATCCCAGGATGTCCCAAGATTTTGGCCACTTTTAAATAGCCATAATTTTTTCTAAACCGTATTTTTGAACTGGTATATAATGTTAAAACACTATTTTTGCTTGGTCCCCTTGTGGTTCGAGTCCTGATCTATGGACGGGCTCTGTATAGGCAAAGCCCAAACCACAGGGGGGACCAGGCAAAAATCGTGTTTTTCACATTATTTACCAAAAAAATTTCTATGCAATTATGAGTTGTTTTGCATTTACAGAATTCAAAAATATGGACTAGAAAAAAGTTAAGATTGTTTAAAAGTGGACGGAAATCGTTGGACATCTTGTAATGCTTTTATTTAATAAATCACAAATTTTAGGTCTTTGGAGCTTACGTTTTCCAAATTCTTGAGGGTAAAATTCTAATCGAGACCAAAGCGAAACAACTCAAAAACATCGACCGAGACTCAGTGTGGGTCTATCTCACAATGATTGTTCTTAACGTTTTTTTGATTAACTTTCGGCTTAAGGGAATACAGTGAAGATGTGTGGAGCATAATCCACGCCAATCCACAACGCTTCATCAATGAGTTAACTCACGCAGAAGCTGTGCATGAAATCCAAAAACTCAGTGAAGAGAAATTTAGAAAAGTAAGATCAGTTGTAGATACGTCTAGTTGTTGAATACATCATTTCAGTATGTGGACACTGTTTTTACAGCTCATAGATCGGTTCGGCACGGCTTTGAGGAAAATCCACCAACGTTGGTTTTTTTTACAAGTTGTAGGGTCTGATCTGCCTGAACTATTATTGAAATTGTTGAACAAAATAGATAGAAACCAGCAATTTGTGTTTTTAGATGGGATGCTATGAATTCGTTGTTTTTCACAGCTACAAGTATTTAATCTTGTACTTAGTCTACAGTAATCACGTAGATTTTAGTGCTTACTTCAATCGGTTTTGGTTATGTGTGTCCAACAACCTTTGAAGGTCGCCTTTTTGGTGTAATCTATTGTCTGATAGGTTAGTCTTTATAATAAGCTGCTGAGGGTTACATTTGAATTACGTTTGGCAGAAAAACAGAGGATATATTTCTTGTTAAAAACCCCCTCAGTAGTGTGAAAATAAGAAAAATGAGGGGAACATCCCTATGCCGTCTTCATGTCGCAGGTGCTTAATGCCTCATTCACAACGGAGGATTGAGGTTTTTCATGACCTTTCATTAAAAATTCTTCAATTCTCAATCTTCGATCTCAACTTCCATCCTCAATCTTCAATATCAATCCGCAACCTAATGAACGCGTTTGAGGTTGAGGATTGAGCTTCATCTTTAGCTTGAGGAAAATCGTGGTTTTTAGGCTAGGATCAGAGTAGGCCGGCGTATGTTAGGATGGTCTAAAAAATGCCTTTCGCAATTTTTTGGTAGTTTACGAAAGATATTTCAAAGTCGAAAAATCATTGGCCACTAAAGTAAATAAGTTTCAATATTGAGGTATTGTAGGTGTATTTCTGGGGCGTGGCTATAGTTTAATGTGTGTATTTCAATAATTTTTCGTGAATTTTAAAAATTTCAGGCATTCCTTTAACTCTTGTCACCGTTGCCAACGTAAGATGGTTGTATTGTGCATTCTGCCAACATGATACAAGCAAATTTTTAGATATCTAAATTTGTATCTGAAACTATCTTTATGCTTCACTATGAGATTTGGAAACTCTGGATGCGTATCAAGAGTCGAAGTCGGGAGAGCAGTGAAGAGGAAGGGGCACAAATGTTTGGAGACAGTGAAGATGAACAAGTAATTTTTAAGCCACTTTTTTTCTTTTTCAAGCCTAATGTTGGTTAAAGCTCAATTAGCTCGACTTTGTCACAATTTTTCGGTTAAGTTTTTGGTCAAAATGTTTTTTGAACCTGTTTTTTTTATTTTTTCAAGGGATTCTCTTTCATACTTTAATGGTGCTTTACATTTCCAAATAAAAGCATTTTCTGATGCAGAATTTATCGGGGAATCCGAATTAGGAATTTTGGCTCTACAGGGTGACACAAAATTACTGCACCATTTCTAAAAAATTTGCGTAGGTAGCTCCTTGTCCCATCTATTTTCCCAAGAAAAACAATGACCGTCGTTAAGCTACCTGGGAGCTGCCTAGAAGAAAAACAAAAGATTCAATAAACAATGCAGCCACTTTTCACTTGAAACAACGATAAAAACGAAATGCGACCACAAATTTTACTTAAAAATTAGAAATAAAGTTTTTCAAAAAATGGGGCAGTAATTTTGTGTCACCCTCTATATGCGTTCGCGGGTCTAGAAAAAAAACATGCCTTGGTATAAGGTATTTATTTTTAACACAAAAAGTACATTTGAATGCTTTTTGGGAAATTTGGAAAAAAATAAAATTTTCCGAAAAAAATCAAATTGGGGGACCAAGGCAAAATTTTTTTTAGAAAATTTTTACCAAAAAAATTTTTTTCGTAAAAATGATTGAGAAGTGTATATAAACACTTTTTGAGACTTTTGAGAAGAAAAAAATTTTTCGAAAAAAAACAACAGAGGGGACCAAGGCATGTTTTTTATCTAGACCCGTGAACGCATATAGAGCCGGAGTTTTTATTCATAAAGGGCCGGGAGTTGATGTGCCCTAATGCTGCATTTATTCCAGGATGTGCTGGATCGAGTGCGCCTAATTCGATTCCCACCAATAGTTGTGTTCATGTTTGCCATAGTCTATGGATTTTTCGGAGCTCTTGCTATCCAGTTCAACGAGAAGTGGTCTTATGCCGAGTCTCTCTACTACACTTTCATAAGCATATTGACAGTTGGTTTGTGACAACATCATATAATTAGCATTAGGAATAATTACAAATGCAAAAAGATTTATTCCGTACAGTCCCTCCATTATCATATTGAAAGTGAATCAATAGGGAGCAATGATGGGTCCGCCTCGCCTCGGTGCGTGGGACAATGCTGTAGCGGCAGCCTGGCTCGCCTCGGGGCGTGAGGCGGTGCCGGGGAACAAAAATGGTCCGAGGCGCGGGGTGAAGGCAAAGAGTACGGGGAGGGGTATGGGCGTCCCGGAGCCTCTCTATTTGTTCCAAAACTTTGCAAAAGGCTTTAATTTTTTAACACGCTCTAATAAGCTCTAATAATTTCTTAGTTCCCATGAGTTCTACCGATTCCACTTTTCAGATTTTGGATTTTCACCCAAAAATCTCGAGATCGACCAAAATATTTTCTGATTTTTGGAGGTTTAAAAAATAAGCCGACATGTCGACTTATTAGAGGAAATACGGTATATTTTGATCTGATTCCAGGTGGCTGAAATAGGCAAAACTTGCATATTGTTTTACTCATTTGAAGCCGTCTTCTTTCCAAACATTTTTTTTCAGCCATCGTGCTCAGAGTGAAATTCTGCACAAAACGCATAGTTTAGTACGCACAGCCTTTGCCGTGTTAAATTTCAATTTTATTTGACATTTGAAATTGCGTCGAAGTATAACGACAGCTTTACAAAACCTCCGGCACTGCTCCATGGGGCACTTCCCCAGGCATGAGGCGGCATAGGCTTCGCCCAAGTTAAAAAATTTTAATAATGCGTTAATTCAATAAAATGAGTCTGGCAGTTGGTGAGAGGCACTATTGACTATGCCCTTGTAAACCTAATTTCCGCCTAGGGTTTGGAGACTATCGGCCCTCGCCTGACAACATGATCACAGTGCTCATTGTCATCACTGGAGGAATCATCCTGACGACTATGTGTATGCTTTTGTCTCATAATATTATGTACTTTACAAATCTGCCTTAAATTTGTAGGCATGGATGTGGTGGGAAGAATGTACTTGAAGGAAATCCATTACCTTGGCCGTAAACTCCAGTCCAACAATCCGTTTTACATGCTTCGGGAGGCTAAAGCCAAGTAGATATTTACTTAAATTTTAATCTGGAAATACATTTCCCCCATTTTTCAATTGCAGGCGTCGTCGCCAGGCAATGGCTGTGTAATATAACTTATAACAAATTACAGACAACATTTACCTATTTCACTTGCAGTCTCCTTGCACAACTTGCTCGTGGAATGATTTTCGCGCACAGAAATTTCAACGAGCTATCCCGCAAACGATCAAAGAAAAAAGATCGTCGACGGGGATCTAAACTATGTAAATTTCATCTTTTAATGATTCAATTTTTAATGGGGATTTGTTTAGTACCTGATGGCAAGTTCATGTTTGCTCGAATGCCTCCAGGTTTCCCGTATTTTCCCATTTCAGAATCTAATGACCAGTCAGTTTAGATCCCCCTCGAGAGTGTCAAGTGGTCAGCACGTCGGCCTACAGTGTTCGATTAGGTTCGGCAACTTCTCAATGGATGGATATAAAATACAACCGCTTTTGTCTAAATTACCCACCTAATTTTTAAAATTGCATTTTTTCCTTTTTTAACACAATTTTTTTTAATTTTTATGCCAACATGTAGCCCCAGATCTCAGCTTTCCAATTAGCTAAAAAACTCACTGTATGATTTCAAAAATTGAGAGATTTACAGATTTAGATGGAGAACTCTAAACCAAAAATTACTTTCTTCGAATCCGTAAATTTCAAATTTTACGGAATCATTTAGAAGGGCTTAACAGCTCGTTGGAAAGCTGAGATCCAGGGCTACATGCTGGTACAAAAGTAAAATGACATTTTCTATAAAACAGGATAGAAACAAGACCATAAGGCGGGAGATATCAGTTACATCCCTTCTCAATTGTAACAATTCGTTTTAGCTTGGGCTCCTGCCTTTTCGGCTGATGCTAAGGCAACCGTCACTTACAATATCCGCTACAGGCTGAAGTAAGCAATTCGTATAAAAATTGAAAACACTCCTCAAATTATGTGTTTGCCTCCACAAAATATGTATTTACCTCCTCAAATCGTAGAAACGAGCATTTCTCAGTGTTTTTCCAATCGTAAAATTTATTTTCTCTTTTTAACATGTAGACCTGAATGTCTAGCTTCTAATGAGCTATCAACTAGCTCGATGTGATGTGTGAAACTAATAGAATAATTGGTTTTGAAAAACAAGGGGTAGTTTCATAAAAACAGATTTTCCTCAACTTTTTTCTAAACACATCGAGCTAGTCGATAGATCATTAAAAACTAGAGATTCAGGACTGGGTAATATTTTAATCTGCCCGCTAATCTCTGAAAAATGCCCGCTATTTTTTTTCGAAAAATCAGCGGACATTTTTCCTGAAATTAGCCGGCATTTTTCAGATATTAGCGGGCAAAATTAAATACCACCCTTCAGGGCTACATGTAAAAAAAATAAATTTTACGATTGGAAAAACACCGAGAAATACTTGTGTTTAGGATTTGAGGAAGCAAATACATATTTTGTGGAGGTAAACACATAATTTGAGGAGTGTTTTCACCAATAGCCTTTATTCAAATAGAGCGGCAACCAGGGTGACCAACTTGCCGTTATTTAGTGGCATTACCGTTATTTCGCACAATTTTGCCGTTACAGTCAACTCTCGATAAAGTGCCACCCTTGGGCTGATCCCCAGGGGTGGCACTTATCGAGAGTCGACTGTATTTTTTCTGAAAATAATGACATTTTGTCTAGTTTTGGATTATTAAATTAAAAAATGCCGTTATTTTTGGATTCTTCTATTTGGAATGCCGTTATTTTGGAACATGTTGCCGTTATTTTCAAAATTTGAGTTGGTCACCCTGGCGGCAACCCCTAATTCAAAATCGTGTTTGTGGCATTGTGTTTTTGACATAATTTTTGAAGGTGATTTGTATTCAAATTGAATTTCTAGCTCATCACATTGGCTACGGTTTGAGCGGTAACTTGCCCAGGGGTCAACCAAAATAGGTCAAAAACATAATACCATGAGCACGATTTTGAATCAAGGAGTTGTCGCTCTACAGTCAAACCTCGTTATAGCATTCCCCCTTGGCTGACCCTAGGGGTATGTTATATCGAGGGGTATGTTATAACGAGGTTCGACTGTGTTACATAAAATATGTGCGGTATTTAATAGGTTTGTTGAATTAGCCGGAATTTAGAAAAATCGGACACTCAACGACCGTAGCACATAATATTTAGTAGATAATATATAACATTTACAGTTAACTATTTTCAAATTTGTTTTGCTTTTTTAACCCCAACATTGTTTATTTTTTAAAACGTACGACCACTCATTTTGTAGAGTTTGGAAAGATTTACAAAATAAATTGTCTTACGTTTTAAAAAATTAAAAATGTCAGGGTTAAAAAAGCAAAACAAATTTGAAAATAGTTAACTGTAGGGGGGCCCGTTTATTAGAGTATTTACGGTAATTGTTTTGCTTATCAGATACTACACGGAAGAGGGAGGAGAGTACCATAGGAACACACTAGAACTAAAAGCTATTCAAGGTAAATTCGGAATTTTCTGTAAACTCAATAACTCCTTAGGTTCCCCAACTTGTTTCTACGAACAATTTTTAATTGGGGCTACTAAAACAAGACTATAATATGTGATGAGCCTGTATAGATTTCACCCCTACCAATTTATATTTTTACGTCTTTTTTTTAGGCAATTGCGCTGAAATCATGAGCATTCAGTCCTGTTCACTTTATGAGTTTCGCATCACAGCTGTGTCCAAGTACGGTGAGAGCAAGCCCGTCACCCTAGTACTTTTTTCTGGTTCTTTTTTTTACAGAGTCTAATTTTTAAATCAATCCTAGGTGCAATACACAGGTGCTTAAAAATAATACTTCTTTGTTCAATTAAAGGACCATGCAACTTGATAAGCACACCAATTTGCGAAATTTGAATTCGAGCGGGACCAACCCAAAACTCGTACTTTTTGTTTGCATTTGAAAAATTTTCAAAATTTTGAGCCATCCACTTGTCGATCACAACGTTGCTTGACAATGCCAGATCGGACGACAGACCTTCAAGTGCACCCCTTCCCCTAAGTGCACCCTCTCTCTTGGGATGGGGTGCACTTAGGGGAAGGGGTGCACTTAGGGTGTGCACTTTGGTCATTTTTTATTTTTTTTCAAAATTTGAATTTTTTTCCTTCAGATATCAATTTAAATGACTGTTTTTAGGGCATCATCCAACTGTATGCTACCCAAACCACCTGTATACTACCAAAACCACACGAACCATCTGGATTCTAACTAAACCACCTGGATAGTATCCACACTAGAGCTGTTGAAATGAACGGTCATTTTCTCAAATGACGCCATTTTTAAATGACCGATCATTTTCTCAATAGTATCAGTTTTGGATATCCACATACATTATTTAAGCGAAATGCCTTGAATGATGTTTTTAGAATGTTTTGACCTGTTTTTCGAAGGGATTTTTGGGATTTTAAAGATTTTTCAGTTTGCCTTGGTCCTCTAAGGTCCTCTTTGAAACTCTGGTATGAATGCTTTTTCATACATCCAGAGTCACTTTCGAGTGATAAAAATGAGTGCGCAAAACGACCGAAATCTACATTACCGGTCATTTTGTATTAAATGGCCATTGACCATTTCACTTGACCATTTCACAACCCTAATCCACACCATCTGGATGGTGTCCAAACTACCTGGATGGTACCTAAACCATCTGGGTACTATCCCAACCAGCTGGATAGTACCCAAACCATCTGGACATTTGGGGTTTTACGGATCGGACGACTTAGGCAACTTCCACTGCTCCACAGCTTTCTTTAGCAAAATTGAGCTTTATATTGACTAACACGTAAAATTCAGATTCAAAATGAACATAAAAAATAATTCGAAAACATCATTGACCAAATTAGGTTGGTCCCGCGCGAATTCAAAGATCGCAAATTGCTGTACTTATCAAGTTCCATGGTGCTTTAATGAGCTGTTCAGAGCCACAGTTGAGTCCGCAACATATTTTGGCCAAGAAGGTTAGCGAAATTATACTATAGTCGACTCTCGGTATAGTGAAGAGTATTATTTCTCCCAGTAAATTCAGTGATTAGATCGATTTAAGTAAAATTTTTGCGGAGGATTACTAAAGGATTACTAAAGTTCGGAGCATTACTAAAGTAAAACAAAATTTTGCGTCAGAAAATAAGTTCAAATAGTCAAAATCCCGTGCCAGACTAGGCAAAAACCTATCAAAACCGGGTTTTCGGAGGATTACTAAAGGGGTAAACTTTTTGCAAAAAATCGATTGGCCCTGTCCATAGTCGGGGTCAACATTTTTTTTAATTCAAAAAATATCAATATTTTTCTTAACTTTTTTTTTATTTTTATGACCATAGAGCAACTTTTTGAGCTCTACACAAAAATTCACACAGTTTTTTGGTTTTTGGCGGGTAACCGGTTTTCGGTTTGGGTTACCCGAACCGAAACCCGAAATTTTCGGGTACCTGACCCGAACCGATAACCGAAAACCGGAAAATTTCCGGTTTTCGGATAAAAAAACCGAAAACGGGTACCCGAACCGCCAACCCTAATTATCAGATTTGGCACTTTTCCATCGAAAATTTGATATTTTAGCAATTTTGAAAAAAGTTGACCACTAAAAGTTGAGGGGTCAACACGACTCTGGACAAAGCCAATGGGCGCATCAGAATCGCACTCTGATTGGTTCAATAATCCACCCTCATAATCCACTCAAAAGCATTACAAACCACTCTAAACACTAGTTTTATTCGTTGGCTGGCCGGCAAAGAATTTCCGCTTATTCATCCTAACCACCTCCCCAAGAGGTGATGTTGCATCGAGATTTGACTGTACAATAAATTGGTTGGCTATTTGCCTACATTTAGCTAACCGCCAATACAGTGGAGTTGACTTGGGAGCCACCCTACAAGAGGACCAATGAAGTCAGGGTAAGTGGGCTTTGGGTTTTCTTTAAATTTTTTAGTAAAAACTTTTTACTTTTGTATAACTTGCATTCATTCAGAACTATATGGTCTACTGGAGTGATAATCCTTCGGCTCGTCTCTCAGGTACTTATTTTTAAATTAATTGTAAACTTTTGTCCATCTTCTCTACTACAGCCGAAAAACATTTAGAATGGGAAAAAGTGACAGTTTATGGTCGGCGAGTGGTTTTTCCTGAGCTCAAATATGACTGGTTCTATTTGTTCTGTGCAAATGCCTGCTTCAAAGACGGCCAACGGTCTCCCCTGTCCAGAGCCCTGTTTGTGAAGACAGACAAGCTCGAGTTCAACACCAACTGTTACTTTAATCTTTTATCAGCAAGTGGAGTTAACTGTATATGGTATTTGCAGGTGTTGGTCACTCTCGGACCATTGAAGTGATGGAAGCCATCCACAACCAAGTGGAATGCAATGAAAAATCGCCACTGTTGAAGCGGGACTATGCTTCTTTTGCCAATTGAGTGTAGTAATAGTAGGCATTGCAATGTCTCTCATCGAGGCTTTTCCACCCTTCATATCGTTTTTTTGATTGACTATTTTCTTGGCTGAACACTGGTCATGGAGATGATCAGTGAGGCAACCACACGTTTTTCTTTAGAACAATGCTTTTTTCGCCTCATTTTTATTTTGCTATTTATCTCTTAAGTTTTGTCTTAATTTTTTAAAAGTTTTAGCATTATCTTGTAGCCCAAGATTTCAAAATTTCAAGCAAGCTATCAAACTCCATTGAAAGATATTAGATACGTAGGAATTTAGGGGTTTGAATGAAGTAACAGCTATTCTTCTATTGTTCATTCCCCTAAATTTCTGCATTTATTAGATGATTCAATGAAGTTTGATAGCTTTTGGGAAAGTTGAGATCCTGGACTGCACGATAATGTCTAAACGGGTAAAGCTACAGAGGAAAATTTCAGTATAAAATTAGGCGAAAAAAGTGTTGTCCTTTTCATTATTTGTAGAATTAGTGGTGCGAAATTTTTTAGGCTTCATTAATACTCCTGCGGACATGTGACAAAATTTACGTATAATTTTTGAGTGGTTCGCGGAACAAAAATTATGTCCTGCGGGACAAGTAGCGGGACATGAGTCACGGGACAAATATTTAACCGCAATTTTAGTGTCCCGCGGGTCAGCTATGTTGTGATGCGGACCAAAGTCGCGGGACAACGGGTTGCCAGACAATATTATTTTCGTTTTTTTAGCCTCACAATATTCCTGTTCATTTTTAATCTTTCTCATTTTATTACCAACTACCCCAAACGACCTCAAACCGCCCCAAACTATACTGATCTATCACAAACCACATTGAATACTCCAACCCAAGCCCATATAAACCTACTCAAAATACCTCAAACCACCCTGAACATTCCAAGCCACCCGAAACTAACCCAGACTACTCTAAAGAACATCAAACCACCGTGAACCACCCTAAACGATTTGCTTACCTATTTGAATAAAAGTAAAATATTCGAAGTAGACGTCCACTTTGAATGGCATTATTCACTTTAGAGTTTGAGTCTGAGGTGTGACGGACCAAATTTTCGGTCGCCACAAGCCATGTGTTTAGGGAATTTGGTGGTTGGAAATTATAGTGGTTTTAGGTGGCTTGATGTGTAGGGTGGTTTGAAGTGGTTTGGGTAAGGGGAGAAAAGATTGGTGTCTGAATAGGTTTGTTGTGGTTGTTGTGGACTTTCGCAAGAAAAACTTTTTGGTATGTACATAGGTATAAAAAAGTGATTTTGTTTAACCACTTCAAACCGTCCTGAGTCAACCAAAGGATTTCATATATTGTTTTATTAAGTTTTTTTGTCGGAGCTCAGCAAAAAAAAGTCTCTATATGCATTTCCGATCAAGAATGCGGCAGATAAGCTAACGCTTCAAGCTTCGGGTGGCTTGGAGGCTTGTGATTGAGATGAGCACATACCTTCGACACAGACTCTAAATGCATCAAAATAACATACATAAAAAAATTTTATTTGAAGAAGGCTGCAGGAAGTAACAACACATTGAAAATCGATCACTTTTGGTCGAAAATTCAAAAAATACACCCAAAAAACTTACTAGTGTTGAGGAGTAAAAAGCAAACTTTTCTGTGAAAATTTAGGCTAAACTAGGGTTGTTGAAATAGCCGGCTATTTATTTTTCGGCTATTTAGCCGGCTATATAGCCGGCTAAATAGCCGGCTAAATAGCCGGCTAAATAGCCGAAAATAGCCAAAAATCGGCTATTTATAAAAAATTGGACACATGGAAAATTCAAAATTTTCAACACAATTAATCTTTATTTCGGCATAAACAACACTAATCAGTCAAACATATACATCTCGTCACCAACACAATGCAATTCATCATTTTCTTGTCCGGATTCTTCCACCAGATTTTCTTCCGCTTCATCAACTTCCGCATCTTTTCCAGCCGACTTAGATGAGCATATTCCAGTTGGAGGTTATGCTTGATGTAGACCACTTGGCTGACCATGTCGACGTGCATTCTGTAAACGTAAAATAAAAAACGATCAAATTAATCAAGTCACTAACCGGTTCCTGATCTTTGTGTGAATCGCGCCTCGCAGTGACCAATTTCGCTCCGTCGCCGCACTCGTCATCGGGATGTTACAGAGCATTTGCGCCACCTTTGCCAAGAGAGTGTCTGAGAACCAAGCCTGCCACCATTCACCTGCATTCATTGTCTCGGCTGCGTCCCAGGCGTAGCGTCGCTTATCCTTGGAAAAGACACCAGTTCCGGCCATCCATTGCCCAAATTCCACCATCAACTGCAAACAGAACATTTATCAGCGTACCATAAATAAAAAAACAATACCTGTTGCTCCCGTCCTGCGAACATCGGATTCTTTGCCAACTTGTTGGCCAGTACCTCTATCCCTGCTTGTTTTTTCTTCTTCTGTCAGTGACAGCCCTCTGCTGCTCGGATCCATCAACTGCATCAAATAAGCGACGTCTGTCCTTCCGAATTCCTCTCTTTTCTCTAGCATCTAAACAATTTTCAACTAAATTAGAAAACAGATAAAGCAAAAATTACTTCGATCATTTCCTGCTGCAATTGACCACCAAGCCCGTATTCCGCTGCCGCCTGCTTCGCATCGTCAAATGCCTTTTTGATCAGCTTGTAGGCGCTTCTTGAATCTATTTCATTGCCCTCTATTTGAGTGATGGCATCGGCCAGCGGTCTGAGAATATTCCTGGTTTTCTTGAGCTTTGCCCAGAAGAAGTCGTCCGAGCATAGCAATTGGCGCAGATCCCTGAGCATTTCATCCACTGGCAGACCTGCATCCCAGACTGCACTCTTCAAGCACGCTTCGTTGGCAGATATCGACGAGACAAGTGTTGAATAAGTTCCCCATCGCGTTTTGATTGGTAGCTGAAGAAGGGTTGATGACCCTTTCATTTCGACTTGAATCTTGGACAAAACGCGCTGCGGAACTGTCTTTCTGGAAAACATAGGAGCATATTCAACCAATTTCAACAGCCTCAAAATATTACCGAAAATACTTCACAATTTTGATACAGTTATTTAGCCAGGTGTTGATCACCGTCTTCTCGCAGATGTCCTTTGCCGCTAGATTGAGCATATGGGCTTTGCATCCTTCGAACAGAATCCACGGAAAGTCTTGTGACAGCAGTCTCCAAGCGCTTCTCATATTGGCTGCATGATCCGTGACGACAGCGACCACCTTATGCTTCCCGACAGCGTTGATTTCTTTGGCCAGTAGCTTGGCGATGTACTCTCCTTAAGAATTGGATCAGAGATTAATAGCAAGATCAATCGAATTGATTACCTATATGCGAATCCTCCGTGGCGTCGATCGAGTTGAGTAGGAACGGCTGCGGGCAATGAACCACCACATTGATGATCTTGCTGCTATTGATATCGGTCCATCCGTCGGAAGAGATGGAAACGAAGTCGGCTTTATTCATTGCGGCATCCAAAGACTCTTTCACTCGATTGTATTCGGCCGGCACTAGCACTTTTGGAAATTTGTATTCGCGGCTTGGAGGCTTGTACGACGGACAGATCTTGGCAAGAAACTGCATAAAGAATGGATTGTCCAGGGAAATTCGGCGCAATGTTTCCAGTAGCAAATGCCTATGTAAGATGGTGAAAATGTAAGCTTAGTAACAAAATAAATTTGACTAAAATGCTTCAAAAGATCACCCTTGTCAGAAGAATGTCGGCATCTTCCTGATTCTCTTTGCTGATGGCGTTGAAGTAATCTTTGATTCCGGATGAGCTTGGCGTGACACGGTCAGCACTCGACGATCTTCTTGGCAGCTTCTTTGGTATTTCACTGACGGACGACACTTTCCTTGAAAAAAGATCGATTTGTTTCCTGGTCTCGGCTCCAAATCTGTTGCAGTTCTCAAATTCAAGAAAAATCTAAAATCGAAGAGAACCACAATTAAGAAAACAAGGAACCTTCAGATGTTTTCCATTCTGGCCGGATTGGCAGTGCACCGTTCAGTGCAGGCAAGGCAGTATCCAACGACAATCGTTTTTCCACGACTATCTTGCTCTTCTTTGCGATCAAAATAGCTCCAACACCACGAAAGAGGCTTCATTCTACTAAAATAATTCATGAAGAAAGTAGCGGGCAATGTTCATTGAATGAAAAGTTGCGAATGATCTTCATTGTCAACTTTGACAACCTTAGCGAGTAAAACATAAAAGTCGCCAAGTCAAATTTTGAAATTTGAAAATAGCCGATTTTATATTAGTCGGCTATTTTGCCGGCTATTTTCGGCTATTTAGCGGCTATATAGCCGGCTAAATAGCCGGCTATTTAGCCGTTGAACAACTCTAGGCTAAACTTCCTTATGAGGGAACTACCCAAAATCATGTTTTGACCACTTTTTTAGATGTTTTAGACCTTGAATGCTACAGAAAACGTGTTATTTTGATTGGGATCTGGGATACCTGGTTTACCTAATTTCAAAATTTTTTTATGCAAATGTGTTTCCCAATCAAAATAACACGTTTTCTGTAGCATTCAGGGTCTAAAACATCTAAAAAGTGGTCATATGATTTGGTAGTTATAAAAATTCCTGCCAAAATTTGTATTTTCATGACAGAAACTGTATAAAAATATTTCTTTTGTCGTGGTGATACGAAAAAAGCAGCTTAGATGGTGCTTTCAAGCCATTCCGCCTTAATAAGGCATTTTTCCATTTTTTTCTACTTTGTCCCGCAGGTCGGTGTTCCGCGGCACAGTGCTAAAAAAATGACTCATATCTCTGTACCGCGGCCTTTGTGCCGTAACTTTGTCCCGCGGGACAACACATCTGTCCCTTGGGACTGACTCACGGGACAAAAGTCGTGGTACACACTTTGTACCGTGTCCCGCGGGAGTCTGAGGACAGCTTAAAAAAAATATCTGGTTGCCGTTTGGTGCTCGATGAGAGATTGCATTGAATTCGTCTTTTTTTGATAGTTTATATTTATCTATTTCAAGTTGTGCAAATATGTTTTATTCTATCTTAAAATAAGCATGTCTTTGTAGCGCATCATTTTGTATTATTGCAATAAACAATTATCTAGTAAATGCCTTCAAAAAGGCTATTTAGACGAAAAACGGTATATGTTTTGGTCAAAATTCCACAGCCAAAATACCCGGGGCAAAATGGCACAGCCTCTATAGTAAAAGTTTTTTTATTTCGATGCGTATTAAATACTGAACACTCGATATTGTAAAGTTCTAGTTTTAGTGTAGTTCTAAGAGCAAAGTAGTTGGTTCAAAGTCTAATATAACTTCGGTAAAAAAATTTTGACTCTCCAGCGACTTCACTGTAATTATTTGTTTGAATATCTAAAGTTGTAGAGATAAAAGCATAGCAGAAAAAAATAGTTTGTCTAGTCTGATATTTTTATAAGCCGCTAAGTAAAAGTTCTGAAAATTTTCGGAACGCTGACCTATACCCGCCCTGTAGGCATATTATCATCTCCAAAAAATTTCTAAAAACTGAGCTATTTAAAATTTAAATTAAAAAATAGTTTGTCTAGTTACTTCTTAGCATAAAATAAATTTCCAAAAATATTTTTTCTCCAAAGGCCACAATGGTTAACGTTCATGTGATCTGTTCAACAAACTGCCTATCCATCATAAAGTACAGTGCTCAAAATATAACTTTGCAATCAAACAAAGGCGGAGAACTGAATTACTGCATCAGGAGCTGCCTGCAGCCTCACTACTTATATGATAGTAACAATATAAAACCAAAGAAAGCAAAAACAACACAAAGGTCACACAAAGGGCACTTAAGCAAACCAAGGTTAAACAAACCAAGTCTCCCTGCTACTTTCAGTTGTTTTTGACGCACTGCAAGAATGTGTTATGAATGCTTGCCTGCCTTTTTAAACTTACTTCATTCCGACTTGAATTTTTTTTCGGACAATATGAAAAAGTGCCCAGTTTTTTTTTCGTTTAGTTTATTTTGATCAAAAAAGCACAACCATGCCTGTTTTTTTAACACACGATCAGGTAGTTCTGCGATTCTAGTTTCTAACGAGGTATGATTTATTCCAACAGTTCTAACACAAAAATGTTAAAGTTTAAACCAAGTCAGAAGGAGCTGTCTGCAGCCTCACTACTTATACCGAATTCGGTTCATACTTTTACCTTTTCGTGCTTCATTTTGCAAAGATGTTGCAACAAGTCATACCTCATTAGAAACTAGAATTGCAGGGCTACCTGATAGTGTTAATACTTTTCCAAAAAGTAGACATTACCAGTATGTGTCATAACTCTTCGCGTTTTTTTTTAAAATTCTTAGTCAGAATCGATTTTTTTCTTTTTCGCATATTTCTTCATGAAATTCTTCATTTTTCATTGAAATGAGACTTGTGTTCAAATTAAGCATGTTTTAGATGCCTCGATTCCTTGTGCGCTCAAGACCGGCCGGATTTTTTGTTAAAGGGATTTCAAAGCTGCAGGAAAGATGGGAGAAAATTGTTGAGGCCGAATGAAATTATTTTGATGAATGATAGTTGCTGTTATGAAATATGTTATGCGTTGCCTTGAATAAAGATTTCACTGTTATTTGCAAATGATTTTCTATGAAAGAAAGAAAGAAAGAAATCGATTCTGACTAAAAATTTGAAAAAACGCGAAGAGTTATGACACATACTGGTATTATGCTTTTTTAGCTAAAAGAAAAAAAACTGGGCACTTCTTACGTATCGTCCAATTTTTTCCAAGTGAACCAATATACAAGTTTAGCAACAAAAATAATTTATTTCGGAGTGAATGCGGTAATTTATAAAAAATTTAAATTGTTGCCTAAAAAGGTATTCCATCATCTGCTGGTCACTGGAGCTGTTCTCAACCCTGAAACTCCCAGGTCCCAGTGCACCCGAAAGGGGTGCAGGAGGCTTCAAGGGTTAAAGATGGCGCTTTTTTAATTTTTTCGGAATCGCGTAACTATGCCCAAGACGGTAAAAATTGCCCGCTCGTGCACCCCCTGCTCAAATGTCGTTCTGTAAAATCCTACATTTTTTAATTATTTCAAGTATCGATTACAAAAATCTCTAATTGATACAATTAACCTTTGATTGATCATCATCATTGTCCTTTGGTTGGCCCCTGCCTCAACAACGCCTTTAGGCTGTTTTGCTTCAAAATTTACTATATTTGAAAGAATTGCTCGCAAGAGTGGTAATACAGTCAACTATCGGCGTAACTTCATCTCGATTAAACGTTACTTTTTATTGTTCCCCAGGTGGGAAATTATACCGAGAGTCGACTGTATTACCACTCTTGTGAGCAACTCTTTCAAATAGTGTGAATTTTGAAGCAAAACAGCTGTAAAGGCGTTGTTGAGGCAGGGGGCAAACCAAATGACAATGATGATGATCAATCAAAAGTTAATTGGTTTTGCGGTGAGCAGAAGAAATGGGTGTTAAAATAGACAACAGCAAGAGGAGGAACTCCATTTGGCCATTCACGTGAGGCACAAAGGGTGAACACTCTCGCACTACCATTAACCTTGCTCTCAAAAACCAGTAAAGAATTTAAGGAAAAGTGTTTATAATTGGGCAAACTGCAGTCTCGAACCACATACAACTCACCACTTTTGTTTTTTGGCTGAACTAAATTTTGTTTTAAACTTTTTTTTTGTAATCCTTCTCTTTTTGGTTTTTAAACCTTGATATAAAGAAATACTTTTAGTTCCGTCTCCTACCGTATTTTCAGTTTTTTGAAACACCAAATTTTGGGCAAGTACATATCGTACATGCTCTAATAGGCCGACACCCCTGAATTCAAAAAAAGTGTTTGTTGACACATTTTGCAGTTCACTCTCAGGCAAGTTACCACCCAATTTATAGCTAGTTAGATGAGCTACAAAATGAGTGGTAGCTTGTCCAGGCATAGACTGCAAAAAGTGGGCCAAAACACAATGCTATAAACGTGTTTTTTTAACTCAAGGGGTCGGGCTATTAGAGCATTTACGATGAAAATTGTCTGATTATCCAATTTTCGACGTCTTTTTACAATTCTGGCTTTGATGTCTTCATCAAAAAGTCAACTTTTGATATAATGCGAAATTCTATTTGCACTTATATAGACTTTATTTATGTAATTTTTTTAAGAGAAAGATGACGCCCTACTTAATCCCTCTTATTTTGCTGCTAAGTGTGCTCAATGCAAGCCATGCGGCCATTCAGTCAGTTAATGAGCAAGACAAACCCGCGTCTGACGACAGTTTATTGCCCAGTCTCATGCAGGCTTCCAGGATCAACCTTATGAGGATGGAGCAGCAAGGCCAAAGTCAGGAACAACAACCTTCTACTCCTGCACAGTAAGTGCCTTGTGTAAAAAGTAAAATTTTGCTTTCCAAGGCGGTACATTGGTTTTCAAAAATAACCCTAGGACGCCACCTTAAAGGACCATGGTTTTTGCGCGAAGCGGCATGTGGACAATTTGAATTGGCTGGGGACAGTTCTCTTAAAATTGTACTCTGATTGTACTCTTTTTTTGAGTCGTTCGAAACAACAAAAGAGAACTGTCCCCCGCCGATTCAAATTTTGGACATACCGCTCCCTCCGACTTTCTATTAATTGTAACACTTTATTTGCACTTCTTTTAGGATTAGGCCTCAGGCTCAGGGTAGGCCAGCGTATGTTAGCCAAAACTAAGAAATGTCTTGCACACTTTTTCCACGGTCTGGAACTTATATTCATAGTTAATGAAATAGAGGTCTCCCAACCGAACAAGTTCCATCCTTTGTTTATTTTACTTTTAGAACGCTTGATATCTCGTTTTGAAAAAAAAGAATTTCAAACTATACAGGCCTTGCATAATTAAATTTTTCCTATAAATTGTTCGATAAAAATGGTGAGAAGAAAAAAGGTCTAAAAACCGGCCGTGACCCACCCTAATTAGTGGTTAAAAATACGACTATGCTAATGAGAAGTCTTTGCTCTTAGTATAAAAACTGTCAGGTTTAAAAAGATTATCCATAGCGGAATTGACAAAAGGCATTAAAAATTTGCCAATACATTCATATCAACAACTTTTTGCAGATTCGACTACTACGATGCTGTAAGAGATGAAGACAATCGCCGTCGCCAACAACAGCAGCAGCAGCAATTCCGGAGAGGCCAGTTTATTCCTCGAGCCATGGTCTTGGAGTCTGAGCCTAACTTTGCAAATGTGGTCCCAAATGGTCGAGTGTTCCGCTTCTTGCAGCCTGTCAACAGCCGCAACCCCCAGCAACCACAATTACTGCCAGAAGTGTTTGTGGTTGAGGGAGACACCTATGATGACACTAACGAAAAAGTTCAGCCCTCCAGACCAGAATTGCCAGCTATAGTAAGACCAGTAAGCACACCCCTGTTGGAGACCACCTCCACCATGAGCCCCACATTTGAAGTTAGTGGAGAAGTGCAAGCGGAGGACAACAAACAAGCCACCAGTCAGAAATTTGAAAGTAGGATATCTGAATCAGCCACTTCCTCCCCTGAGACTGCTCTACCCACAGTGGAATTGCTGGCTGATGATGATGCAAAAACTGATGAAACAGTCTTGGTCCCTGATCCAACTCCCAGTTCCATTGGAGAAGACTCCACTGGTTCTCCAGCTACCGCATTGGAGACTGACCCTTCTGAAAGTGCCCACTGGCCGCTGACGAAAAGACCGACGGTACGGTCACTGATCCAACTCCCAGTTCTCTAGCAGAAGACGCAACTGATTCTTCAACTACCGCATTGGAGACTGCCACACTGGCCGCTGACATAAAGACCGATGAATCAGCCAATGATGCTACTCCCAGTCCTGATTCTGCTAAAGACTCCACTGATTCTGCTACCACTGCTGATGTTGCCGAGTCTACCAGTAGCACAGAGGAGCCGATGCCAGAACTGGTAGCCGCCCCTCGTTTCAACCGAGCGTAAGTGAGTGAGTGCCTGTTGCTGTTGATGCTTGCAGGCTTTGCTTGTACCTGTCTCACCTAATGTAATATAACTACTATGATACTTTAAAAGTTAAATCTTTTTGGATTTAGACACCCGCTTTTTTTTGTAATGATTGTCTCATAGCTAAGTTATAATTTGTAAATAAAAATATTACTGGCTGTTGAATTTGACATTTGCTTGCATAAAATTTTGTGTGCTGTTTTGCGTAGTTGGGAAAGAAGCAAAAATACGATGCAGTCAGCTTTTTGTATATACAGCATATACATATATATATATATATATATATATATATATATATATATATATATATATATATATATATATATATATATATATATATATATATATATATATATATATATATATATATATATATATATATATATATATATATATATATATATATATATATATATATATATATATATACATATATATAGCAATCTTTTGTAAACGGGCTTTTCAATGGAACGAGCCTTAGGGAGCGTATATAGAGCGTTGACTGTAGTCTAAAAATATTTTTTATTCGAGGCAAAGAAACTTTGTTCAAAGTGACCTTGCAGTAGGTCTGATCTTGAATTTACGGAGGTAGGGGGGAATCCGGAATTTCCGGATTTTAACCGCGGCTTTACAGTTAGCGCGAGTAGCTCTAGTAGATTAAAAATTTTTTTTTTGGAAAAAAAGTTCTACAGTTGTCCTACACTCATCCATTTACACTCGTTCCTAATCTCATCCATACTTTTGTTCACAACAAATAACATCTACAACAAATCCAGCAAAACCAGCAAAATGAACAACTAATTGAGATATTCAAAATTTTCGTTATCCAGGTACAGTCGACGCTCGATTTAAGGACGGCCAGGGGACCGGCCAAAATGCCGTCCTTAAATCGAGCGTCCTTGTATCGAGCGTCCTTAAATCGAGATTTTGCTTCAAAACGCAAATTTTATTTCATAATCAACAAACAACTAATGGTTAACAACAAAATAATTTAGAAGATTTGTTTGGTTCATTTTCTTCAGACGTTCTCTTGCCAGATAGTCGTCGAGTTTGTCGCTCATCCGGAGCGCAGTTGGATCATTTGAGTTCTCTTCCACAAACAGCTTGAACCCAGCGATGGCTTCTCGGCTTGTGAGAAGAATAACCTATGTAAAAAGTGGAGAATTTGTCCCAACTGGAAAAACTTTTTATTTAGACGTTTTTAAAGTTTGTTTACCAGTGGGACAAAGTCTCCACTTTCTAGCATAAAAATAGACTATTTACTTTTTCGCAGACTTTTTAATTTTGGGTACTTCTGCTGTTTACGCCCCACCTCTTTTTTTTTTTTGAAATTTCCGATAAGAAATACATAATAAAATACGTAGAGAAACTTTAAAATGTTTTTCTAAAAAAAGCATGAAAAAAATGTTAATCAACAATTCATAAAATCAATAACAAAAAGAATATCTAAAATCAAACAAAAATTTGAAAATAGGTGAGGTGGGGTTCGAGATACCTAGGCCAGCGATGGATCTGCAGATGAAGCGAAGTGATCAACTCAAGGAAGCGCAAGGCTTATTCAACAGAGTGGAAATTGGCAGTGGTCAACATGCAAGGCAGGTCTCCGTCCATTCAGCGAGCAAAAAGTTCAAATCGGTAACTGGCTCAAGCAAGAAGGGGGTCTGAAAAAACTTAAGTGAGTTTCAATTTTTTGACAAATTTGTTGTTTGTTTCATCCTCTTTATTTTTAGCGATCAATCTACAGCTAGGAAGGGTAAGAAGCGAATGCACGGTGGTGGAAGGCTTCTCCAATTCCAAGATCTCGACAAAGAGCGGGTGCGTGAATAGCGTGCAAAGAAACTTCGAGTGTCTCGCCGAATCATCCAACAACAAGCCGGGAGAATGTTCAGTGCAGAGGAAGATGGTGGGCAATTTATGGTATTCACTTTTATTTTATTTTTTAAAACAGATCGCTAATCTAAATTATTGTAGGCAAGCATAGAAGGGTTCTCCAAGTTCCTGCATCACCACAATTTCCGACTGCGCGTCCCAACAACAGTGTGTCAGAAGCATCCAGCCGACTATGCTCAGCAGTTGGTGGATTTTGTCGTCTAATTGTCGCATCTCGGAACCAAGATTAAGTTTGTATTTTATTTTTCAAATTGTTGTTACAACTGTTTGTGTTCTTTCAACTTCCAATCGATTTATGCCTGTGATGAAACTGCGGTGTCGCTGGATCCGCATTGACGTAAAAGGAGTAAAGGAGGTGTTCATTCATTTTTAATTTTTCTAAATATATTTCTAAACTTTTGTCAGGTATCCATGCTAACAACTGGCCACGATAAAATGAGGGTCACTGTGATACTGACTGCCTGCTCGGATGGAATCAAGTGTAAGCCTTATGTTCTGATGCCAAGGAAGTGCCCAGTGCCTGCAATCGTCGAGAAATTCAAAGGAAGACTAGAGCTCTGCTGGAAGGGAGCAAATTGGATGAACGACCTCACCTCCGACTATCTTGAGAAGACTTTTGGCCGCTCTCTCTTCGGAAAACGCTTGCTCGTCTGGGACTCGTTCCGATGCCGAACAAACCAATAAAAAGCTCAGGTAGATTTCTATGCACACTGCTGTCATTCCGGGGGGATGCACCAAATTCATACAAGTTTGTGTTTTTGGTTGATTTGGTTGTATTATTTTTATTCTCATGTTTCATGGGACCTGTTCTGGTTTGGGGGGACACTCATTTTTAATGCAATTTTAGTCTAATTTTTGCATCTTTATTTATATATTTCGGTGAAAAATTACGGCTGCTGTCCCCGCTCATTTAGTAAAATTGCGTCTGGCAAAACCTGCGTTGCAACAGCTAAAAGGCATCAATCTCTTCCAAATGTACAAAATGGGTTTTACCAACCCAGTTTTGCCACAAAAAAATCGTTGAAATCTAATAGAAGCCCCCCTAGAGGCCGAGTGAAAAATATAAGCCCCGGGTGACTCCGCAAAATTATTTCCGCAAATATTGCACCGCAAATGTCGGTCTGCAAATGTCGTTTTCACATAAATATTTCCTCAAATATAGGTGCGCAAAGGTTGTATCCGCAAAAATGAGTCCGCAAAAGTTGCATCCACAAATGTTTATCTGCAGATCTCGCTATGCCAAATATCCTTGGTATTTACTCGCCATACACATTCATTTTCAGGAAAAGGACACTTGGCGAGCAAGTTGACGAGTTCCCACCTAGGTATTTTTGAGCAACCGGAAAAAGCCATTTTTAAAACTTTTGCCCGGCGACAAGCCCTTTTTGTGGCTTTTGTAGCGTTGCCTTTGACAGACAAAAAAGCCGCTTTTTGTTTTTTCTCGGGCAAAAAGCCAAAAAAATACAATACGGGTGACCAAGGACATAAATGGACCTTATTTTCCACAAAATTTTAAAAAGTGCTTTTGTCCGGTTGCCATTTTTTGTGTTTTAAAATGTCTAATCTAAATTTTGATGAAAATTTTAGTGATGTTGAGTCGAGCTCATCCCCATTCACTAAATTAGTGCCTTATGATGCGCATGTACACCCAGATTTTCCTGCTGAAGCTCCAGTAGCTAGAGGTCTTTATAACATTCCACTCAGTCACAATTTGGACAAGGCAATTGACGAAGAATTCAGAGCTGGATACAGACGTGTTGTCGTAAACCACCATCAAAAGGCAGGCCTTCTGGTTTCAATCAACCAGACAGTTTAATGTGCCAAGTTTAGGAAGATTTAGGATTGGATTCTGAGGACTGATCCATCAATTTTGGCTGAGCACAGGGCTTCTCAAAGAAATTCGCATTCTTTTGAAATGGGTGAAACTATTCTACAATAGTTTTTAACGTATTTGCAACTTTTATTGGAGAGTTCAAATCATTTTGTATTAATTTAGATGGTGTAAAAAATAAATGCATCAAATTGTAATTAAAATAAAAAGACTAACAATTAGAGGTGCCATGGCATTTCGTCAGGGAACGTAACTGTACTTTTTAAAAAGATTTCTGCTTTTTTCAGGACCCCAAATCTTTTTTATTTTTGAAATTATAAGTCAAAATCTTTTTTTTTCACTTCGAAATAGCAATAAGCACTGCGTAAAATGGCATTTTTGACGAAAAATTACCAAATTGTAATTTTTTGACCAATATACAATATACTTATTTTCAAAATTTTGAATTACGTACCCTGCAGTTCGTCCAAAATTCAGTTCGTCCACAAAAATAAAATTAAAAAATTTGTGCTCAGCATGGTTGAGAAAGACCCGTATTATAATTAGTCATGGTAAATTAATCATGGTAAATTACCACGGTAAAAACCATAGTAATTTACCGTGGTATTTACTATAGTTTTTTACCGTGGTAACGTATTATAAAGATTTACCATGGTTTTAACATTTTTACCATGATAGCCATCACCACGGTAATTTACAACGATAATATAATACGAAAAAATAAATAAAATTTAATTACCGGGTGTCCCAAAAATACCCGATGGATTTTTAAACGTCTTTTTAGATGATTCTTGCATCCAAAAATTATTTCAATGATATCATTTTGTAGCTCTTTCCTTCTTCTTTCGAATGGTATATGACATGCTTTCAAATATGGCAGAATTGCGAGCAGGTATTGTGCGATTGTTCGAGCAGGGAAAAAAAGTTATGGAAATATCGCGATTACTAAATGTGCCTCATCCGACAGTCTCCGATGCAATCAAGCGATTCCAAGAGACGGGCAGCAACATGGATCGTGCAGGAAGAGGGCGCAAAAGAACAGCAAATACGCCAGCCAACAAGCAGAAGGTGAAGGGTCGGCTCCAAAGGAATCCAAGCAAAGAACTCGATCAGAAAGATGAGCAAGGCCATTGGAATCTCAAAAAGTTCTGTCCATCGAATTGCTAAAATCGAATTAGGAATGAAGGCAAGGAAAGAAGTGAAGTGCTCAGCTGAAGTGCTCAGCTGCTAACGGACACAATGAAAGAAAATCGATTGGACAGATGCAAAAAATTGCTGCGACGTTTTGCTGCTAGGCGCCATCGCTCAATCCTGTTTACAGACGAGAAGTGGTTCGATTTGGAGCAAGCTCACGATCCGCAAAACGACAGAATTTGGTCAAAGGATCCATTGCCACTTAAAGAGAGAATAGTAAGTCGTTCGCAAAAGCCAAAGCAAGTGATGGTCTGGGCAGGTGTAACTCACAATGGCAAGAAACCGCTCATCTTTGTCCCGGAAGGAGTCAAAGTCAGCGGGCCAGAATATCGATCGATGCTGGAAGAGAAAGTGCTGCCATGGACACAGGAACACTTTGGAGAAGTTCAATGGACCTTTCAACAAGATGGCGCTCCATCCCATCGTGCAGAGGCAACTCAGAACTGGATCAGTGAAAACTTTCCGGACGCAATCAAAGTCGACGTAAGCTGGCAACGCGCAGACGGTGAATGGCCTTCCAACTCGCCAGACCTCAACGTGATGGATTACTCAATCTGGAGCACTCTTGAGTCTAAAGCCAGTTCAAAGCAACACAATTCGATTGACGCACTGAAAAAAGTCTTGTGAAAGCTTGGGACAAAATTCCGATTGAAACAATTGCAAAAGCCGTCGACGATTTTTAAAAAAGATTACAAATGAGTATAAACTCGCCTAAAATATTTCTCAGAAAAAAGTTATAACTGGTGAAACGGGACCGCTCATGAAACCCCCATATTTCAACTTCAGGAAGCAAAATCTCAAATTTTTTCATTGCCCTTTTTTCAAAATGTAACGTATCATTTTAAGTTATTTATGCTGTATTGAAGTATTTGGCTGAAACGCGCTACTTTTTGAATGACGATTCACGCTCCTTTGATCCGCTTATTAACGTCCTCTTGCAAGACAGTCATTACATGTAATTTATTTTGTATTTTCTTGGTATAGCATTTTATTTGGGGATGTTAAGTGATGCCGAACTCTCTTTGATTGTGCGTTTCATTTGCAATGATAGTGTTCTTCAAAGCGTCTTGGATATAACTTGCAGTAGTGGGAAAATACAGTCGACGATCCCTATAAGATACACCCTCCATAAGATACAGCTCTCTATAAGATACACCTGGAGAAGATTCGGTTGGCCAGAACTAAATTAAAGCAAAGTGACGTTCTACATAAGATACACTCCTCCTATTATTATCAAAATAACGGCGCTTCGAAAAATCCCAATTTTATCAACGAAAAACCCGCTTCTGGGATAACAACTCGAAAATCTGGAAGAAGTGCAGGACATCTTGAAATATCTAAACCATCATGACTTCTTGACCTTTATTGTCTGCAATCTTTTAACGCTAAGCACACTCGCTCACACTCACAAACTTGGCAATCAAACAAAACTAAGTATGCGGATGCGGATGGACTCTCACAACAAATCCACAAGAAGAAACCACTTTAAATATAATAATTCCAGTGAAATTCCGAATTCCTCTCGAGACCACAAATGTTTTAATACAAATTCATTTATACATTCATACAAATCCTCGGATTTTCGATTCTGAGTACCTTGCTGGAGACGGGGAGGTCCCCAGGTTCCGGTCCTCATATTGACTCGATCTTTTTTTACTCGACGCGCGAGGAGTTGACGCACAATAGTCTGGGTGGGGACAGAAATATTTTTCTCCGCCGAAACTACCGAAAAAATCCAAAAACAAATTCCGAAAAAAATTTTTTGTTGCACCAACCCCGAAATTTTATTGCATATTCCAGGAGACAACACCACAGTTGGACGCTCGAAAAAAAACAGCGCCGCCGGGCTTTTTAAAAACCACCGCCAGCGCCCCGGCAATATGCTAAATGAAAATTTCCGCCGCCGCCACCGCCGATGAAAAATTTTACCGCCGTCGAAAACGCCGCCGGCGGCCGGCGGTGACGGTGTCCAACTGTCGTTGGACCACCAGGTTTCCTATCAGAAGACACAGACTTTGAAAATTAGAGGTTGAAAAAAGTGGCGTAAAAAGGGAGTGTTTTTTCCACAATACGAAGTAGCGTTATAGTAGTTGTTGAGAAATTTCGAAGGAGAATCACTGCGACCACCGAAAATATTCTAAAAGTCTTCGACATGTCGAAGAATCCTTCGAAAATTTCGTAGCTTCTACAACCCCATTTTCAAGTACTAGCTGACCATTCCTAACTAATTGTTTTTCTAGTGATGTACCACAACATGAATTCTTCTTACACAAATGCGTATATGGTGCGAACATTCCGTGGATTTGACAAAGTTTTCGTTGACATAGACCATGAAGAAGTAGCCAAAAATCTAAAACTATGCAACAAGGTGTTCTGGGACTTGTACGAGACGCACAAACAGGCAAGAATGTTTTATCGCTGTCCTTTATCTTTTTTCTATTCAGCATAAGCCGGAAATTCAAATGAAGGAAATAGCATGGCAGAAGCTCAGCATGATTATTTCTCAGGTATAAAATTTCCTTTTTGCAAATTCAACCAGGAGTAAAATTTCAGGCAATGCCGGGAGCTGCTCTTCTGCAAAAAGGGTCGACCGTTAACAATCTTAGTACATTGAGCTCCGACTTAGGTATAAAAGTTCTCGGTTCTAAACTTCTCTGACTCTCTCTTTTCAGATCTTTGCTTGGTCGTGATAAATCCAGAAAACAACACCTATGACAACAAGTATGTCTTTTTGAGTATATTCCTGTTACCTCCGTCACTTTTCAGCATCTCATTTGAAGTTCTCAATAAAACGGAGAGAATATTGAAACAAAGTAACGCTGTCAGGAGTGTCGAATTAATTGATGCTAGGGTAGCTAATTGCAATTTGAATTTTATCTAAGTTTCAGCTAAACACTTTTCAAATTTTCACTTTTCATTTTTAAATTTTCATTTTTTCACTGCATTGTTTCTAATTTTCGGCCCACAGAGAGTTCCTCTTCTCCTGTTTTTATTTCTTTCCATTTTTTTGGAAAACTTTCCGCGTTCTTTTCTGTCCGGAAAGTTTTCCGGAAAGCTTTCCATGCAGCAACCCTGATTTTATCCAAGCAAGTCTTTTTCAGGTAACCATCTTGAAGGTTGAGCTGAGCTACCCCTACAATCACTTCGCCATCGACATCACATGCAATTGTCTCATTGGTATCTTCAACTCTCATCTGCTCAGCTACTATTCACGGTAAATCTTTTTTAGACTCAATCTATAGATTTACTATTCTACAATTCAGATTGGACGATAGGTTTCCTGCTCTCGCTGTACTCGTCAAGGATCAAGCCAAAAAAGTGCTCGTGATTGATCCTCGCAATGGTCGTCTGAACAGGTGTTTTTACTGTTTGGTTTTGTCTTCAATTCATGTGTGCTTGTTTAGCTATGCCATCATTCTCATGTTAATTCACTACCTGCAGTGCGCTGTGTATCCACCTATTTTGCCGAATCTCATGAAGCTCTTCCCGAAGATGTTTGATGGCCTGGGAGATCCAAAGAAACTGCGCTATGACTGTAAGCTTGACTTGCCGAGTATGATCTTTTTTCTGAATATTGGGTCCTTTCAATCATTACCTTTCAGAGATTCCTAAAAACACAAGAACGCTTGCTGAACTTGCTTATGGTTTCTATAATTACTACGCTCAATTTGATTAGTAAGTTTTACATTGCTGAAACCGTCTTTATGAAACACTTTTAGTGAAAATTGTGGAATATCGATCTACGACGCTAAAGTGTTCGACAGGTCAGTTGTCTGTATCTCATTAACGTTTTTCAAAAGCCATTTCTAGATCTTGTCAGACAATGTACAATCAAGACTATGCATTTTTTCTGGAAGAGCCCTATAGCAAATTAACAGCAGCGCAAAATCTGAAAGACCGATCACTTGAAGAACTGGTTGATGCGTTTGGATTAGCTCGGGATGCAATTCTGAAGGACCTTTTTGGATTTACACCTGTGGAACTGCTGGATGATGAAGAGCGCAAGGATAGAGAATGGTTTAGCTAGTTGTAGGACTATTGTTGTCAAAAAAGGATTATGTTGCTGTCATTATGTGTGTATAAACAAAGATTCGGTTGGAGTTTTACCCGTGCTGAAGCACCATGAGAGGGAAAGATTTAGGTGGAGAAATTTTTGCACGTTTAACGAGTACTGATATATTCTGCTGGGCAAGACTTCCTATGGTTGAGTTAGCGGATCTAATCCTTTTTATATCATGAAACTACAATTTGGTGCTAGCAGCCTGGTTTTGTCATTTTTCTCATAACTGGGCTTGATATCAGTAATCATACACAACATTCATGGAGTTTATACATCAAAAGATGGCTAAGACTTTGAGGTGTCCTTTTTTCTTACGATGTCTAAATTTAAAAATTGTTTTGATGTCAGCCTTGTTAAAATTAAACTAGAAGTGTCCATCTATGACCAGGCATACAAACTAATTCATCAAGCCTTCCGAAAAGGGGAAAAACACAGTCTCACCGGATCGTACTCATTTCATCAAAACTCATTTCATCCCAAATAAAAATCTCAATCCAGCTTAAACTAAGGTCTAAATTAAGTCAGGAAACACGTTTGAGACCATCCTAACATACGCTGGCCTACCCTAGCCTAAGCCTAAAAACCCAAATACGAGCTCAAAAAAGTTGGGATGAAATGAGTTGTGATGAAATGAGTGGGATGGAATGAATTGTGATGAAATGAGTGTGCAGTGTCTAACCAGTGTCGGCGTACACGAGTGTCGAGTATGAGTGTCTAACACTTATGTCTGATACGGCTTGTTGCGCTATATCACGTTTTTTAATTTTCCAATTGCTTATGCAGTTGTTGACATCATGTAGTTGAGGTTTAAGCTAGGCGTACAATGGTGGCGTGTGGCTGCAGCGTTTGGCTGTGACTGAGGGTTGAGTACAATGCGTCTCCACACGTCATACTCTGCATCCACACGCCGCACTCTGCAGCCACACTCTGCGTACAATAAAAAGTCGCAACCACAGCCACACGCCAGACTTTGCAGCTTCACGCCACACGATACATCCACACTCTGCGTACAATGGACAAAATTCAGAGCCACAGCCACACACTTCACGCCACACTTTCATAAATATTTGAAAAAGTGTGGCGTTTTTTTCCAAAATTTGATATTGATTTCTTTTAATTCTCAGTATTGTTTTTTCGTTGTGGGTGTTTCAATACTTCAACCCATTTAAAAAAAAAAATACATTCATTCAGGTAAAATATGTCTACAAGCGGTGATGAGCTATTTGATCACAAGCCAAATCGATAGTGAAGTTGGTCAGAGTTGAAGAGGACTCAAAAGCTGGTCCAGCGACCATCAAGCTGACAGAGCAAGTGAAGGGTGAGCGATGCCTTTACGACAAGTCGGATAAGAATTACTTGAACAACGTGTACAAAGCTGGTATCTGGTCAAAGATTGCGAAAACGGTTGTCATCGAGGGTTGGTTTTTTTTGGCTTATATTTTTATTTGCTTCGAGACATATTCAGAATCCTTATTGTTATAAATGGAAAAAGGCATCGAAGAAGTGAAAGTATCTGCGCGAGGGATATTCGAGACAGGCAAAGAAGAAGCACGAACGAAGACACAGCGGCTAGAAAATCGACATGGGCCTATTTCGACTACATGACTTGGCTGGACGGTGAGAGCAAGGAGCGTGTAAGGTAAGTGCTTTTTGATTATTTGATTGATCTGTTGTTGCAATATTATCGCTTTCAGTCATTCATCGACGTTAAAAATCGATCAAAAGCGCCCACACGAGCAACAAGGTGGCCGATTCTATCGTCAAAGCCTGCTGCTTTCTTCACAACTTCTTGATCGGTGAAGGGTCCCTCAATGCGGGTGCTATGGCAGATGTGGTGCTTGACAATCAACCTAATGGACTGTGGAGAACCGAAGTGCAGTGTCCGCTATCATCTCTGACGCCAGCGGAAATGAGAAGACGCAGAGCCAACAAAAGTCGACAAGCAGCAGAGGAAATTTAATTCAATTTTTCAACACAGAGGGAGCAATAGATTGGCAGTATAGAATGATTTTTCGAGCGTCCAACTGTGATGCAAAGTATGACTCCAAGCCTGTGTTGAAGAGAATCGCTTCATTCAGTTATTGGGATGTCAAGGGCTGCCAACTGTCGGGTCTCTAGAGCCAGTAGTGTAGAGTCCGGCAAATTGATTTGTTCACTAGAAATAAAAATAATATATTTTTATTCAGCAAAGGCAATCAAAAATATAAAAGATGTGAAGACTGATCAAAACGATCAGGAGACGGCTAAGCCGTTGGTGGGATAGGCGGGGATGCTGCTTATCGGCTATTCCTATAAGCAGCTACAAATAAAAAATGTAGTTAACACGCCCAGGCCCGCCGGTGAGACCGGCTGGCTCTGGCGCAGAATTTAATGCTGAATCCGATTTACTTTTTGACTTTAGGCAAAAAGCGTGAAAAAGTGGGTCAAAAAAGCGATTTTTTAAAATGTACTTATTTTTTCGACACGAAAAATTAAATAGCTCATAATTTCGAAATTTTACAATGATATATAAAAACTAAAATATACGTTAAATAGAGGAGTGACAGAGCTACATTTTGTTATATAATTTGCTTTTACGAACTTGCACTTTTACTTGTGCGAAAATGCAAATAACTCAAAGTTGGGTAAAAACGACCCCATTTTGGAGACTCCAATTTTACAAAAGTTTTACAAACACATGTAAGCGATTTTGGGCTCATTGTGTAGCCCTAAGAGAGTACTATCAAATGCAAAAAAAATCTCATTGAAATGTTGCAAAAAAAGGATTCTGCGGGAAAAACAAAATCCTGCTTTTTTGACATTTTTATAAATGATCACAAACAAAACACATCAGCCATGGCGTCTTTCACTTTTGAAGGAATGCTGTCCAATTGAGCACTAGTGGGATATTCATTTGACTTCTCCAACCACCTTCTTTTGTAAGTGTTAAGCAATATTGGCCATCTTTTGTATTCCTTTATTCAAATAGCTGTCCGATCGTCGCGTTTCCTCTTGCTGTCCCTCTCGGAGCTGTTTGCTTAGGCTGATTTAGGTTGATTTATAAAGATTGCTTACTGTCTAAAAACATTTGCTTATTGGCCCCATCTGGGGGAAATGTATTAATTTATCGGCCAAGTTGTTTTGGCCAACCTTGCCTAAAATTTGTAAAATAAAGGCCTTTGTGGGTAGCACAAAGGCCGTTTGTTTACAGGGGGACAACTGCCCTTGTTGTCCATATCAGCAAAACTGATATGGCAACATATGGGCAGTTTTTCTCCGACTGGAAAACGATAGAATATTCCAGATAGCCTGGCATATTTTCGGCCAGTTTGTGCTGGGTGAAAATATGCCAGGCAAAAGCTGGATTTATTTTGTAAGCCCCACCCTGCGAAGGAAACCGAGGGTATAAATATCCCCCGGACCAGAAAGTCTGGGTTCACAATCTTTAAAATATAATTTTTGCCGATCTCTTCGAGGCCTCTTGTGGCTTGAACCTTTTTGCCTTTATTTTTGTTGTATGTTTATGGAGTAAATAAAAGTTTATTTTATTTGCTAGAATTTTACCTTAGGGAACGTCCATAAATTATGTCAGGCTGACAGCCCGGTTTTGGGGACCCCCCAACCCCCTTGTCAGAAGATGTCAGAATGGGCCGAAATTTCAATAGCATACAAAATAGTGGTACTTATACGGTCCCCCCCATACCGGAATTTTTTCAAAAACAGGTTTTAACCATTTCTAAGCAATTCTTACACGCTAAAACCGATAAAAACGTTGTTTCCGACCACTTTCCATCAAAAATTTTGACTTTTTTAGATTTTCTACCTGCCTGCCTTCGGCAGGCAACCTACTTCAACAGGAAGCCCCTTGAGGTACATGGTCAGGCCAAGGGCTGACCCTTTATATATCAAGAAATATATCAAGGAAATTTAACCAATAAAAATAAAGATACATGCGCTGTCTCAGCTGTTTATTTTTCCAGGAGAAAAATATATATAAAAGAAGAAAGAACATTATACCAAGCCATAACAAAAGAACAAAATTTTACAATAGTAGCAGCAATGTAGTATTTTCCCCAGCCTTGCAATGTTAATTTTAATCATTTTATACCCCTTCTCCATTGCAAGCAGGCAGCTCTTTTTCAAGAGATATAGATATATATTTTGAAGATATATATTTCTTGGTATATAGAGGTCAGCCCTTGGCCCATGTACCCCCAAAGGGCTTCCTATTGAGTAGGTTGCCTGCCGAAGGCGAGCAGGTAGAAAATCTAAAAAGTCAAAATTTTTGATGGAAAGTGGTCGGAAACAACGTTTTTATCGGTTTTAGCGTGTAAGAATTGCAGAAATGGTTAAAACCTGTTTTGAAAAATTCCGGTATATAGGGGAACCGTATAAGTACCAAAATAGTTTTTCGTAAATATGTGTTAGCTTGGTCTTGACTCACTCATTCGCCTCTTCTTTTCTAAGGCCTTGTTTTTGATGCTTGAGACCATTTTATTGGCCGAAGGATATCCAACTTCGGAGCTTCAGGTATTGGTTCATAAAGTAGACTGCAGATATTAGCACTACACAGTAAGCCCATAAAAATGCATCTACGATGGTGATGTTGTCGTCAATCAAAGAGTTGCTGGCAGGAGTAGGAGGAAGTGTGGCTGCCGGAGGAGGAGGAGTTAACTGCTGGATCATTTCAATCAATGCTTTTGATAAGGCATTAAAATACGTCTAGACAATCAATGGCCACCAAGTTTTTGCACAGTACATCGAAAAAAATGCCGCGGAATTGCCATCTCTTCCTGGAGAACATTGGCTCACAGAGCATGTCCGCCAAAGTCGTTACACACTGCAGATCCGAAAATGCGGAAAGACTGGTGCTGTGGAGGTTACCGATGTGCAAAACTTCCAAATTTCCTACCATCATTTCTCCTGCGCCTATCCCATGTGTTTTTGACGCAAGAGGACCAAGAGTAGCTGAAGAGGGTGATGAAAAACTGAATTTGTAGATTTGGCAGACAGACTCGCACTCAGCAGCTGCTTTTCTGAACCCATTTGCTTTGATCAGTACTGCCCAACTATGAAAGACAAGTACGAGAAAATGATGTGTAAGCATTGTCGGCTTTATATGTCTAGCGTCAAACGGAAAAATGCACATGAAAAGGCTTGCCAAGAATTTGAAATGGATTTCATGGATTTCCAGGATCCTGAAGAAACCGTCAATGAAGACAAAGTAGATTTGGCTGAGGAAATGAGGCAAGTGCGAGCCCTTCAAGAAAACTATCAAGAATTAGAAATGTAAAACTTAAAATATGAGCCATAATAAAATATGGACTATACGTTTTAATCTTATTTTGCTATAAATACATTTATTTTTTATATAACGTGCAAAACAGATAAACAAATACACAAAAAATTAGGTCAAAATTTTCAAAACTGATTTAAACTATTCAAGAAAATTTTCTGTGAAATCTGACATTCCTGTCAGAAAAAGACCATTTAACCCCCACTCCCCTCTGTCAGGTTTTGTCAGATTGGGCTGGGACCCCACCCCCCTGTCAGCGTGACATAATTTACGGACGTTCCCTTAGAGAATCTTAAAAAGGTTCCCACCCTTGAGCGGCATATCGTTTTTCCCCGGGTTTTTTGATTTACCGAAGGTTGTCCGAAAGGGACTTCCGACCCCAACATCCCTAGGTTGCTTAGAAATAAGTGGCCCTACAAATTTTCCCTAATTACAAAGGCGGGGGTTGGGCTTTTGACAACGCCAAAAATGGCCGCTTACTTTTTTTTTCTTCGAATTATCAGCGGGCATTTTTCAGAAATTAGCGGGCAAATTAAATACCGCCCTTTTTTAAATATGGTTTAGGGCAATGTTTTGTCGACAATCTGATGTTGTGGTGTCAAACATACTTGAGCAGAATTAAAAATTGGATTAGTATCATCAATATCAAAATTTCTCAATTCTTTCATATGGACAAGGGGAAAGAACCATCGAAAAAATGCTGATTAGTCTTCTATTGCATTTCGATTTTTAGGGCATTTTTTAAAGAAATTTAGAAATTCTGATATTAATGATGCTAATCCGACTTTTAATTCTGCACAAGTTTTTCTGTACACAAAAGTTTTGTGCACAGTGATGTTTTGTGACAAAACATCACTGGTTATTTGAGGAGGGTTATTTGGAGGAGGGTTATTTGGAGGGGGTTATTTGAGGGAAGTTACTTGGGGAAGGGACTTGTTGAAGGGAAGTTATGTTATGTTATTTACAAAGTTTGACCTGGTTACCGTCCCCTATCCACCTGGAGGGTAGGTATCCACCCTGAAGAGTATCCACCTCCAGAACTTGAAAATTCTAAATTAAAGTAAAAATTAAATCAAACCATGGTATCCTACCCAAAATGCTGAGCTGAACAGCGAATTCACTACCCACAACTTCAGTATCAGAATATTTACGTATTCTGAGTAAGCATTTTTACATAACCCGGATGCCTGACTATGTTTTGCCTTTCCAAACCAGTATCTTCAGTCACCTTGAACCATTCTGTACCCCAGATATAAATTATCTCTTCGTTTCGTTAAATCGAAAACACACATTTGAGACAGCCACAAACTTGGGTACCTAATTCTCCTCCTTTTGATTACTCCACTAAAACTATCAGTAGTTAGGCTCGTAAAATAAACATTTTTGTTTTCACAAAGAGTACAAATTCAAGTAAGAAATAATAGTTTGTAAATTTGATTTCTGAATAATCAAACGGTCCAGCTAAATATCCTTAAACCGGAACTTCTTTAGCTACCACCAGGGTTGGATAATTGCTCTAGGAAATACTTTTAGAGCAATTTATCAAGCAAATGCCCTATTTCCGAGTAAATTTGAGCAAATTTTTAAAATAACTCACTAAAATTCCTTAAGTTTCTGTATTATACATGAAAACAAACGATTATTCAATTAACATGTTGCTTTCCTTAATTATTTGTTTAATTACGAATTTTCATACTTAAAATTGTGACACCTAGGAAAGTAAAAACCAAAAAATAATAAAAAATAACTTCCAATTCGCGCCAAAAATTTTGCAAATTTGAAATTTTGAATTTGCGCCATATTGAATTTTCAATTTTTCGGCTGTTCAGGACACACATTTGAGCCGGTCTTAACGTTCGCTGCCTGCCTGCCTAAGGCTAACACTTCACATTAGAAAAATAAAATTGGCTATAACTAGCCTCTCAAAGAGGCCCTCCAAACTACCTTAAGTCACTCTGAAGTCTATAGGTAGTGAGTTATCTAATTTTTCTTGTTAAAACTGAGCAAAAACACAGGCAGATTTTTAATATTGCCTAACACGTTTTTAGTGTTTAAAACACCTTTTTTATGATTGGCTTAGGCTTAGGCTATACTTCGTTTTCGTCTGCCCAAATTGCCTTGGGGGACGAAGTCAAATTTTGGGTTTTTTGCCTTGGTCCCCCCTGTGGTACCAAAAAAAATTTTTTTTTGGATAGTCTCAAAAACTCTCTTCCCAATCCTAACAAGGTGTTTTAAACACGTTTCGGCGGTCAGAACATCGAAATAACATCATTTTTGGCGATTTTGGGCGACACCGACGGCGTGTACTTTAGCCAAAATCCATTTTTGAAAAATTTTATAAAATTATATTAAGCACTGAAAAGCAGTTTAGGAGGTGTTCTTTTTAATTTTTTTACAAAAATCAGAGCACGGGGTAAAATAAAGAATTGCTCTCATACTGAGCAGATATCCACTTGAATATAGTAAGGACACACTGGTGTACTATTTTTTGGTCCTAAAAATAGGTATTCACTCAGGATACGTAGCTTACCCTGTTGCTGAAGTTTTGGGTAGTAAATTTGCTGTTTTGGTATTGTCAAACCGTGTTCAGCTCACGATTTTGATACCATGGTTTGGTTTAATTTTTACTGTAATTTAGAATTTTCAAGTTCTGGAGGTGGATACTCTTCAGGGTGGCTACCCACTCTCGTGGGTTGGTTATTACGATAGGGGGTTACTTGCGATATACTGTCGTTTTGAAAACTCGTGACAATGAGTGTTTCAGGCAGCCGTTTTCGTGTTAAAAGAATTTTAACCACACATAAAAAGAAAAAATTGAATCAAATATTTCGCACGAAAACTTTGGCGGTGCCTATTTAGAAGTGTTTATTTTATGGCGTTCTGTGTCGCTAAATTGTATCCAAATCATAAAAGTATTGTTGAAAGGGTTCTAGATTAGGCATTTCTCGTAGCAGTTACATTTATAAAACTTATACATGGTGGGCCGAGAAATTCCCAGCATTTGAAACAGCCATAACTTTTTGTAACGAAGCGATATCGTGAGACGGTTTTTTGCAATCGTCTTCTCTCAAGCCTTGCCCATCCACAGACCAGGACCCAAACCACAGGGGAGACCAAGCAAAACCGTATTTTTGATATACCAATCTTGAGAGAAGACGATTGCAAAAAAACCGTTTCTCAATATCGCTTCCTTACAAAAAGTTATGGTCGTTTTAAATTCTGGGAATTTCTTGGCCAACCCTGTGAATTAAGTGCTCGGCCGTGCTATCTTTTTCTGTGTGCTTATATTATTGTAGAAAGATCACAATGTCTATAAGATGTTTTTTAGTGAAACAGGCCGAATCTCTCTCTACGATGGCCTCGCGTGTTTTCTCTTCGGCTTTCAAAGCTTCTGTAACTTTTGGCGGAATTTCTCTTGCTGGGACAGCAATCGCTTTGTCTGACAAGGAACTTCATAAGAAGCCGGTTTGGTAAGCTGATTTATACTGTTTGAAAAATTAATTAACGATTTTTTGACAGGTACCAGGAATCAGTCACTGCTCTAGAAAATGCCTTGAAGAGGGTTGGGAAGTACCGAGCCATCGAAAGTATCACTGCTCTTGATAGTGCTTACGACGTCCTCCAGAGGTAAAAAAAAATACATTTTGAATGTGTTAAAATTGTAAGAAATGCTTAGAGTCGATGACTGCAATAATGCAGAAGTTTCTTGGCGCTTGGCTCGCATTTTGGTGGAAAAGGCCAATCTTGTGGCTGATCATCATCAAAAAGCAGAGCTTATCCACAAGGTTTCTGATTTCTATAAGAATATTTGCCTGTTCTGGACAAGCTGATTACAAAATTGTTTAGGCTCTGGAACACTTTAATCGAGCATTTGCCTACGAACCATCCAAAGGAATTGCCGGTGCGCACAAGTGGTAGAAAGTATTATGGTGGTTTAGAATCATCTTTTTTTGTGTTTTAGGTATGCGTTGGCTTTGATAAAGCTAAAGGAAGTCGATAAGAAACACAAGCTGGTGCCGAAAGCTGATGCCATTATCGTCGATCACTTTCAGCAAGCCTGTGAATTGGACCCTAAAGATCCCTTTGCTTGGCATTTCCTTGGTTGGTTTATAATTGTTCAATGTAGGTTGACTAAACCAACGATCTTTAGGTGTCCACTACTTTGAGTAAGTCAATATTATTTGCAAAATCATTGTCCCCCTAGAGACATTAGTGCTTTTTTAGGAAGAAGAAGTATGCTGACGCCAATAAATGTTTCCAGATGGCCGAGGAAGTTAAGGCATGTCCATTTTTCCTCTCTCTCTCAGATTGCTTACATCTTTACTTTTAGCCCAGCTTTTCGGTCGCTAACTCCTTTTTCATCGGTGCGTACCTTTTTCCTAATTACGAATCTTATAAGTACCTGTAAAAACTTTATTTCAATTTGCTAAAATTCCTTGTTTTCAGGTGAAGCATTGCATAAGCTAGGTCATTCGGAAGAGGCTAAGAACTGGTTGCAAAAGGCTGTTGCTTTGCCTATTCTGAGGTTAATAAGACTTATAGTATAGTTAGGAGGGCATACCATGTGTGACACCGCAAATTGAGACGGGAACCAGAGTCGAAGTTCAATTTAACTGCAACCTAGTTGATCGTTGCCTCCTAGAACCGACACCTTTTTATCTCAATTTTTGAAATTTTTCTTCAGTAATTTTTTAGGTGTTTTAATTTTCACAGCTTTCGCGTCTAATCCTATATTGATGATTTCTGAAATCTGAGCAAAAGTTTTTAGCAATTTTAAACAAAAATTTATTTCAAAGTTTTTTGGAAAATATGCACTTCCTTTGTGTCGCACACTGACATGCTCTTTTAACTGTGCGAGAGCTTACGGTTTAAGTTTTTTTAGCGATGCCGATGGTAAAGCGCGAATCAAGGCGAAGGAAGTTCTCAGCACGGCGTTCAAGCAACAGGAACTTCCGAATAAGAATGACTTCTAAAACCACATATGATAAGAAAGGCTAAATAAAAAGTCGTTTGCCACTGTATTTTCGTAGGATCAATAAAAGTAGATAAATAGCCCGTGTATTGGTTTTCATTTGTATCTGTTATGTGTGAGCTCGATCGAGGGCTGAGTTTAATCTCATCAAGAATCTCGATAATGAGATCACACAATTAACCAGAAAGTTTTTTTCAGTGTTTCTCAGTTCCATGTTAGTGTAGGTGTCAGCGTGTTGACCGTAAAGCCCTAGCCAGACTCATGACTTTGTGGTCAACAAATGGTGATAAAACTTCGTAGTCACAAGAGAAGAGATTTTTTGAGTGCGCGATTTTCTTGTTGACTTTCATGGTTTCTTTCATAATTGTGTTTTTAATTTGTGATGCAAAAACACAAAAAAAATTGGATATGTGATTTCCCCAATGCTCGGTTTTTTTGTTTGCCAAATGCTTGATGGCTTCTAAATGTTTATCATTTAAAGTGAAAATAGTAGTGCTGACTAGTTTCCAGGGCCAGGCCCGCTGCGCGGGCCGTCGCTTTTTGAGTGGCTCTATCACCGCAATATGAACTATATAAGATTGACAAAGGATGACTTTTCTATGCTGGGAAAAACAAATAAATCAAAAAAGAATATATTTGTTTCGATTTCATAAACACGAAATTAAGTTTTTTTCGAAGATAGCTTTTTTTGGATGCACAATTGGCACTTTTGATATAACTGCTCTTTATTTTTTACATGGAACATGAATTTATATATATGACCCATCGAATATCACTTTGTAACCATCTTTTTCTTTTTCAAAGGCGATTCGTAAACAGTGGCTCCCTCAGAAAATCGCTTCTTTGGAATCACACTCGAAATGGATACATCATCAGCAGAGTTCGCAATCAATCTGACGTTCTCCCCTAAAAGTATGAAAACTTTCGCTAGACACATATGAAGAAAATCTATTTACCATCCACAACAGCTTTTGCTTGCACTGATAGAAAGGAATTAGGCGGTTTGCTGGTATCATCCGCAGAGATTGTCCTGATGAATAGTTCCGCTCTTTTAGCCTGTACATCGATCACCGCCACACCACAGGAGTCTTTTTTGATCCAAGGATTGAATTCTTGAATTTGCCCAGCATTTCATATTGCACCTCTGGAAAAAAATATCTTGAAAAACGCACGGCAACGAATAAAAAAATTATACCACAAAAGATGCCATCAGTTATTCCCGCAAAACTTTGCAGCTTCCTAGCAGTTTTCGCAGCAGATGAAGCAACAGCCAAAAGACTGGACGTATCTTTGAAGTGAAGTTCGAAATCAAAGTCAGTGAACGCAGAGGGATGAATGAACAACGACGAATGAAGGCCCTCAAAGGAAATCGTCTAAACAGAAGAAGATTTTGCATAAATGGTTTCTGATAAAAAAAAATTCACTTGTCCAGCTGTCACTTTCATCAAAACGGGTGTTGCAATGGCCCCCCAAGATTTAACAAAGACCGATTTTTGGTCAGACGTTTTGCTGCGGACAGAGAAGTAGTTGCTGCGGGTTCCGGCGAATACTTCTTCCACGACTAAGGTGCAGTCTCTGAAAAGACGATAATATGAAGTATTATCAAAAATATGATTTAGAAAAAGCTTACACCATTTTCGCGCCGACTGGAATAGCAGTTAAGAACGCGGAGGAAGACACAATAGCAGTCTTCGGATCAACTTCCATGTTCTTTGATCTTGAAATTTTTGTGGCAGATTTCCTCAGAGAATGCGACGCAATACTGAACAAAACATATTCATTCGACCATAACATAGTGCAATCATTGAATTCCCTTCAAAAGATAATTTTTTTCAAATATTTATTGCAATATTTTTTTATTATTTTGACCAAAAGTTCTTGGGCACCTTGAAAAAATTTATTTCGATTTTTATTAACGT
>JAMRYI010000752.1:0-78237 GCA_029231635.1 Ditylenchus weischeri
CAGGCCTAGGGGCCACTATATCGAAGCAATTACTATATTGAGGGGCCACTATATTGGAATTCTAATTCTTCCTAACTTGTAGCCACTATATCAAGGTTTAACTATATAAGGGTGCTTATTAAAAACCTTCATCGATCTATGGTTCATATCTATAGTTTATTCATGATAAATGTAAATCCTTGATGTTTCAGGTATTTCAAAATGTCTACTCCAATAAAACGTCAATGCTATTTCACTAGTGGAGAAGAAGGCAATAATTGAAGCGTCTGCTAATAAGGGAAATCACCAACTGTCAAAAGATTTTGGTATTCCAAGAGTCACAATTCAAAGAATCCTAAAAGAAAAAGAAGCGATTCTGGCGGCAATCAATAATGGAAGTCAACATATTGGGGACTATATTGGCGGTCTTTTAATTAGCGCGGACCAGGCATGGAAAGGATTATATTGAAATGACTATATTGGAGGGGCCACTATATTGAGGGCCACTCATTGGGGGTTCATTTATCTAGGTTTTAGATTTAACCAACCAAATCGAGCTCAGGGGACACTATATTGGAGGGGCCACTATATCGGGGGCCACTATATAGAGGTTTGACTGTAATTTACGATTGTTTCGGCACTCGTGTTTCGCCTAAGTCTGGGTGGGACTGAAACATTCCCCCTAAACATTGGTGTTTCGTGAAACGAAAAAGAATCCCTCGAAACATTTTTGGGGGGAAGTTTTGCGAAACAGGGGTTTTGAAACATGGTAGTGTAATGCCTATTTATAAGCCTAAAATTGATCTTAAGGATTCTTGTTGCGAAGTTTTTAACCAGTATTATTCTTTTTATGTCGTTTTCAAATTTAAGGGTATTTATGTATTCGGAAGAAGCTCGGGGTGTGGTCAGAAATCCCTTTCCTTGCATCAGATTCACTTTCTGCATCAGATTTACTGTTTTATATTTTATGGTATATTATAAAAATAATTGTCTCGATCCTTTCTCAATAATCTCAATCCATCCTTAATGGCACTAGTACGGTAGTGGTGCCCACGTAGAGGTGGCGAGTACTCACATTTCCACTCACGTTGCCACCCACCGGGGTTTGGGATTTGAATAGGAAAATTTGGTAGGGAGTGATATTAAACTGCATTCTCTGCAGGATTTTTTGATGTGATAACATGAATTGCTGTTTTATTTTTCAAATTTTATTTCAGGCCATTCAGATGGACATCTACCTGACCAGCTGGTTTTCACCCCAGATGTTAAGGCCTGGATGGGTGAAATCGCTATTTTGGTCTTAAAACCCTGGTTTCTACAGGCAGTTTTAGAGCAGGAAAAATGGGTTTTTTATTGATTTCGGCTAAGGTTCATTTTTATCGAGCAGCCAAGTGAATATCCACCTGCCCGAGGGATACCTACACAAGGTTTTTTGCTCCGGGTGGCTAAAATCTCCATTTTGGTATTAACCAAACCGACTCCCTACACAATTTTTAGTCACAAAAAGTTTTCTTATTAATGTTAACTAAATTTTAATTTTTCGAGCCATCCAGGTGGATATCCATCTGTCCAGGAGGTACTTAACCCAGGTATTGGAGTTGGAGTGGGTAAAATCACAATTTTGATCTTAAGAAACTTAAATCTTTACGCAATTCTAAGCTTGAGAAAAAACATGGACAATGCCAGAGGGACGACTGATGCTGCAAGATGTAAGAGCTTGGCTGGACATATAGCGAAAGCACACCGATAAAATCGATGCAGAGCTAGATAAAAATAACGGCTATCAAACTCATGACAGCATTAATTTGTAAATGGATGACTAAAGTAAAATAATTGTTTTTTAATTGTTAACCATTTTGGAATAAAATTCTGATGTTTGTTGACTTTTTTTCAAAAATTTTCGATTGAAATAAGAACCCAACAGTCTCTAATAAGCCGACACCCCAGAGGGTGATTCGAATATAACCCGATATGTCGGCCTGTTACAGCAAATATGGTATGTGAAAAATTGCATAAAAGTAACCCCTCCAAACTGCCGCAATCGCGACAATCCAATGGCAAGCTTTATTCCCATGTTTTTTTATTAACATTAGCCACCACTAATTCTTTTAATATTAAAGATATTATTATTTGAAAAACTTCCGACTGAGATCTAAGTGGATTCTAAGGAAGATGAACCTAAAAATAAGAACGTGTTGCGCCTCTAGGTTACCAATTCACATTTCGCCAACGTCTTCTTTTTACCAGTGACTCTTTTTCCCAATGGTATCTTTCTTGATTGTATCGAGAGCCCCGGTCTTCCTGAAAAGCTTTTAACATTCTTATGAATGACTGGAAATAAGAATCTCTGCGATTTTTCTGATTATACTGACGAATCGATTTGGAAATAGATTTCGAAAATGGGGTTAAAAAATGTCGGACCCTAGGTGGGAACGAACTTGATGGGATGGTCTTATGTGGAAAGTCGACAGTAGGTAAGAAAATAAAAATACAACCATGTGAAATATTCGCTCTTGGCTGAGATATAGATGTTCGAAGTGGGGGTGTCGGATTTTATCAGATAATTCCACCTACAGTCTTCTAATAAAAGTCCCATCATATTATAGCCAGTAACTTTGTAGATCATAGAGAGTGTTGGTCCTTTTTCGAGTAAAAAAGGACAAATTTGTTATATACCGTAATTCCTCTAATATAAGACCCCCTTTGATTGAAATCGTGGTTTGGTATTGTATTTGACCCACTTTTGAAGAATGTTTATGTAAATTACACCCACTTTGTAGCCAGTGAAATGAGCTACAAAATAGGTGGTAATTTGCCTGAGAGTGATCTTCAAAATTAGGCCAAAAACACAATGCCACAAACACGTTTTTTGAATTTAGGGGGTCTTATGTTAGAGGATTTACGGTATTTTCGATGTTTATAAAATGATCATTTGGCAGGTTACCCACTTTTTTGTAAAAAGTTAGTTTGCACTTTCAATATAATTGACTTGAATTAACAAAATTTTTGGCCAGCCTTATTTAATTGTTCATCTGATGGTGGAAGCAATAGCAATGTGACTCAATTGAACTATATTCATCTAAGGCCACCCTCTCCATGCAAACATTTTGCGGCTGGTTGAATAACTATTTTTGAGGGTTTGCTTGTCATCGCCGACATTTTTATATGAAAAAGACTATTTATTGTTTTTGTTTTAAAAATTAACTTTTTGGTTTTTTATGATTATTTCTTTGGATAAAATAAAAATGCAATTTTTGTATATTTATATTTTTGCGCCCATACTTTGTGTCTTATAATTTTGTAGAATTTCCTGAATTAAGTTGACTGTATTGCAACAAAAATTCTTTATTTTCGAAAAAACTCGGCAAGATGTAGTTTTGGGGTCGGTGCTTGACTGGTACTGTGATCACAAAACACAGTTATATTTGGTTTTTATTAAACTTCATTGGAGATTATAATCGCTTTCCTTCCATGCAATGTTCATTGCTTGATAGTAGCTTTTTAGGAAGTTCGTACTATTTACAATCAACAATGGAAGAAATGTTTGGAAAGGAGCATACTATATGTGCTGCCAAGTTGGCCAATAAACTTGGGTGGTACGACGAAATGTAATTTTTGCTTGTGTCGCACTGCTAATTGTCTATATGATGTGTTTTAGGGTAAAGTAAATGAAGAAGGCAGCAGAATTCGGCGTGGATCGGACAGCTGAGAACGCGATTTATATTCAGTTGCATACAAAAACGCTATTGGAATTCGTCGAGCCAGTTGGTGGGCGGTCGTACGTGAGGAAAAGAAGGCTGAAGGTATTACGAATAAGAAGGCTGCCAAATGCTATCGTGAGGAAAGCGAGCGAGAAATCCGTCGTTTCTGCTATGATTCTGTGGTAAATCGTACATTTCACCATCCCAACCTTATGCGAACTTTAGGTCACCCTACAAGTTCACTCATCCCAAATGCTCGCAATCTAGAAGCATTGGTCTTTTACATGACTACGATTGCCGATTACATGCGTTACATGGCTGAGATGTCACACGATCATGAGCGCAAATGTTTTTTTTATTCTTTGCTGTTTAAAGCATAGTTTTTATTTTTGGTCGGTTTAGCTATGATCGAAAAATCGCAAGTGACCTATGCCAAAGCTTTCAACGTTGCTAAGGAGTTGCCTGCGTATAGTCCGACACGTATTGTTGCACTCAATTCTCAGTGTTTTATTACGAAATCTTGATTCGCACGAAGAAGCTTGCCAAATGGCTCAAGAGGTAATTTTAGATGCTATTTTATGACTTTTGCAGTTTTGTTCGTTTAGCAAACTTGTCTGTAAATGAATAAATAAGTAAATAAATGGTGAATAAATAAAATAAATATTTAATTTAGGCGTTGATGATGCTTTCACTCGTTTGCCAGCAGCGCAAGAAGATCAAGAAGAAACATGGAGTGCTCTCCTGCCCATCTACAGCAACTGGAATTATGGAGAGTTGAAAAGGAAGAAAGCAGAAAGGGCAATGAAGGAACTAAGACGGTAAATTTGATATTCTATTCGTTTACAAAAGATATGGGAAGGTGGATTTTTTTTCAGACTCAGGAAGTTGGAAGAGCAAAATATTCTCAGGCCGTTCGAAGCAGACCCACTACGGTACATGGAGCACCTAGAGCCAGCTGTATTTACAGATTTCAAGGTGCGCGATTTATTTGCGTGGCTCATCAAAATTCACTTTTCAGGTTATCTACCGCAAAGTAGATTCTTCGGAATGAAACAGATATGCCTGGATCTCGCAAAATTCAATTGGTTTGTTTTTGTTTTAACCGCTTATGATTGGTTCAAATTTGACTTTTTAGATTGTGGCTAGGAAACCCGTACCGGAAGGCGATGAAGATCCAGACTTGTGTTAAGAAGTTAAAAGAGGATAGTATCTTCTATTAGATATTAAACTTACTTTGATGATTCTCTCAGTTCAACAAAGCGATTGAGTCTTAATCCCAAGCTCTACTGATTCATTTTGATTTTCACAAAAATCTCAAATGCCCAAAGATTTTCGCGAGCACAGCATAGAAAGAGAATACGGTATCATGGATGTTAGTTGGAATGAAGCAAGCCTCAGATTCAAGAAAGTTCAGATTCACCAAGAGACATTCTGAATGTTCATATGTTTTATTTATATGCGCTGACATCTGTAGATTTTCAAAATGCTCTTGCTCGTGTAATAAATAATTAATGCCTAGGTATTTTACTGGGAGTATAAAGCTTAATTGGTTTGCAATTAATTTCTAGTTGGTATTTAATTTTTTTACAGTATAGAGATTTCAAGACTGTTTCCTCTTACCTATTAAATGTTGCGGAGAACTCTACTTGCACCAAAAATTTGTGTTTTATGTTTAGCTTTGAGATGCAGAAGCAAGCTTTTTTCCAACAAAGTTGTCACAGTACCGACCTCCTATGCTAATGCAGGTTGTTATTGTGCTGGAAATGCAACATTTTGGGTCATAGTGATCTTAGTGACTTTGCTGTTTCGCATGGCTGCCCCATCGTCACCCTGAAAATGCTATGAAACGGCTATGCGACGTTTGCTGTGAGGTTCCACCGAAAGCGTCTTGAATCCGCCTCAGGTCAGTTAAATGCATTTCGCCAAATTAAAGAAGCGAACATTCATTTTTTAGTCCACTAGTCATATGGATGAACTGACCAACAAGGAGGAAGAGGAATTGCAGATGGCCATAGCTATCAGTAGCAACGAGGCAGGTATTAGATTTTTGTTTTGCGATTTTCAAACACTTTTTGATATCAGCTTCACGCAAACTGATATCAATTCAGCCTTGAGCTCATTTTCTTCGATGGCTGACAAATTGTTCTGGAGATCCGCTGACATCAGCTGTTGTTTCGTTGTTTCCACTGCAGACCCGAAACTTGTGCACTTCTGTGAGTCAAAAAAATGTTTGAAAATCATCGCAAAACAAAAATCTAATACTTGCTAAATACCTGCTAATACCTGCTAAATACAAATCTAGTACCTGCCTCGTTGCTACTGATAGCTATGGCCATCTGCAATTCCTCTTCCTCCTTGTTGGTCAGTTGATCCATACGACTAGTGGACTAAAAAATGAATGTTCGCTTCTTTAATTTGGCGAAATGCATTTAACTGACCTGAGGCGGATTCAAGACGCTTTCGGTGGAGACCTCACAGCAAACGTCGCATAGCCGTTTTCATAGCATTTTCAGGGTGACGATGGGGCAGCCATAGCGAAACGGCAAAGTCACTAAGATCACTATGACCCAAAATGTTGCATTTCCCAGCACAATAACAACCTGCATTAGCATAGGAGGCCGGTACTGTGACAACTTTGTTGGAAAAAAGCTTGCTTCTGCATCTCAAAGCTAAACATAAAACACAAATTTTTGGTGCAAGTAGAGTTCTCCGCAACATTTAATAGGTAAGAGGGAAACAGTCTTGAAATCTCCTATACTGTAAAAAAAATTAAATACCAACTTCAGAAACGCTTACACTTGCAAACCAATTACACGAAAGCTTTATAAATTCTCCCAGTAAAATACCCTAGGCATTAATTATTTATTACACGAACAAGAGCATTTTGAAAATTTACAGATGTCAGCGCATATAAATAAAACATATGAACATTCAGAATGACGGGTCTCTTGGGGAATCTGAGGCTTTCTTGTCCCACTCCAAATCTTCTTTCCTAGCTTGCTGCGACTGGGCTTGCTTCGATTTAGATATGCTCTGCTTAACTAAGTCATCCAAGATATCCTCTTTTAGCTTCTTAAACACCAAGTCTGGATCTTCATCGCCTTCCGGTACGGGTTTCCTAGCCACAATCTAAAAAGTCAAATTTGAACCAATCATAAGCGGTTAAAACAAAAACAAACCAATTGAATTTTGCGAGATCCAGGAAAATCTGTTTCATTCCCGAAGAATCTACTTTGCGGTAGATAACCTGAAAAGTGAATTCTGATGAGCCACGCAAATAAATCGCGCACCTTGACATCTGTAAATCCAGCTGGCTCTAGGTGCTCCATGTACCGTAGTGGGTCTGCTTCGAACGGCCTGAGTTGGGCCTATTTTGCTCTTCCAACTTCCTGAGTCTGAAAAATTCCACCTTCCCTTATCTTTGGTAAAGAATAAAATATCAAATTTATTTACCGGCTTAGTTTTAAAATTTACCGGCTTAGTTCCATTTCGCATACCATTTGCTTACCCGGTTTCAAGACCCCTGTAAAAATCCATGAAAATATCCAATGATCGATCTTCACATTCGAAAACATACCAAAGCTCTTCAACTATTTATTTTATTTGGCTGTACCTCCAGAAGTAAAATACATTCACGTGATAAATACCATCGAACAAGCCGGTAGGATAAGGCCGAAGCATCAGAACATTATTAGCCTAAAATTGATATCACAGTTAAACAATAATAGCATAAGGTAAATTTTTTGTCTTACGTTTTCCAGGAACACCTTTTGATCTTTACCAACCATCTCGAGCAAGAATCTATCAGACGCAATTGCACTAAAATTTACGTGGATAGCGCTCATAAAAACGTTGCCGCTAGAAGAAATATGCAAATACTTCATGTAAGGAGATAGTTCCAAGCCCTGAACATCTCCATCTTGAAACAAGTTGGAGCGGCATTTCGATTCCATCTTCACGACCGTACCCGATTTCAGTGATTTTAGTGATGCGGCAATGGACTTCCGAGGACATCTGTACAGAAAATAAATAAATGAGCGATTATTGACGTCACCAAAATCAATGAAAAATTACATGAGATCTGAATTCTTGAGCCACTGTTTTTATAGCCTTCTTGTAAATGGCAGTCATGGAAGCAGGAGGAGCTCTGAAATTGACTGGGGTGGGTGTTCCGAAATTTAGCCGAGACAACAGACCAAAAAAGGATCTGACCAAATAACATATTTAAACAATTACTTATTTAAATTTTAAATTTTTTGGCCAATCTTATATCTGAGGCCGTACTCTCAATGACGTTAAATAACGGCAACCGTAAACGTCATCACTAATCTAAGGCGCCGATAATTAACGTCGTTCGCCGTTATTTAACGTCGCGTCGACGTTAAATAACGGCGACTTTCGATTGAGAGTATGGCCTCTGGAAAAAGAGCATTTGTCCTACGCCTGTTTGCATCAGAAATTATAGTGATCTCTTTTACACATTGAATCCAACGCTGTATGGTGAAATGACAGTTTCTGTAAGCTTTTTCATTTGTTTTTTTAAACAATGAATTTTTTACAGAAATTTGTTAATACCCCAGTAAACGAAATATCCTTACAGTTACTACTTATTCGACGTTAAAATCAGTCCCTTATCATACGCGATTTCTTAGTCGCATCCATGTTCGCTCTCGTGGCGGCTTCCTTGATGCTTGTTGCTCCTGGATTAATGCTTCCCGTGGTGATCATTCTTTATAATCGCAGAACTCGCAAGATGGATATGGCTGATGGTGCAGGATCAAAATACCCAAAGACAAAATACCCAATTACAAAATACCCAAAGACAAAATACCCAACGGACAAAATACCCAATGGACAAAATACCCAATATGCATATTGTGCAAATAATGTGCACTATATGTTATTATCGTAATAACACAACATCTAATTTGCACCATATGGCTTTAAATGTTGATAGGCCATCAAAATTCCACAAAAAAACATATTTTGTCTTTGGGTATTTTGTCTTTGGGTATTTTGTCTTTAGTGTTTGTCTTTGGGTATTTTGACCATTGTATTTTGACCATTGGGTATTTTGACCATTGGGTATTTTGTACTTTGGGTATTTTGTCTTTGGGTATTTTGTCTTTGGGTATTTTGTCTTTGGGTATTTTAATCCTGCACAATGGCTGATGTCGCTTCACATTCCCAAAGAAATCGAGCACAGAAGACATTGAGGCGAAGAAGCCAGACCAGCAGCGGTGAAGCGTCTCAGAAACATGACGTTGGGAACAATAACCCTAAAGGTTGGCAAATGTTATTTTATTTACCAAATATTGTGTCTGAATTTCAATTTTTTAGGTCTTGTCTCCGATTTCACTCAGACTTCTATGGGGCGGATTCCTATTTCTTCAAAGAGAGAAGAGTAAGTCTCCCAGCTGTTTTTGATTTGGTTATTAGCTAAGTAATTTTCAGGAGTACTCAATCGAGCGGTCGCAATGTGCCTAAGTCCAGGGAGCATAGGTCAAAGGTAGCCGAGAAGCATTCGCTGCGTGCAGCTGAGCCGCCTGGAACAAATAATCAACGTATTTGGCTTCTATAGGCTGTATCGAGAAATATGGACACTTTTAAAGGGCCATAATTTTTTTCTAGACCCTTTTTTAACAATCTGTTTTCACAGATCGATTTAGAAAAAATACAACTTTTTGGTTTGTGATGTGAAAAAAGCGAATTTCGCTTGGTCCCTCCTGTGGTTTGGACCTAGCACATCCAGAGGCCATCCAACGACCACGTCCGAAACCACAGAGGGGACCAAGTGAAAATCGTGTATTTCACAATATATATCAAAAAATTTATATTTTTTCTGAATCGATCTGTAAAAAAAATGTTCAAAAAACGGCTTAGAAAAAAGTTATGGCCGTTTCAAGGTGTCCACATTTCTTGGTACACCCTCTATTTCTTGTATGTGCTTTCTCAAAGTCATTTTCAGACAAACTTGAAGCAGAACGTCGAGAGCGTCGCAAGCAACAAGCCTTGAAACAGCGCGAAAGCAGGTATTAGGGTACGTATTGCCTACAATTTTCTAAACTTTTTCTATCTAGGCAAAACTACTACCGCCAAATTCATAATCGCCCCTCTGAACTTTTCTCAAAAATTTTGACTTTTACTCTTAATTGTAGATGGTCATTTTAGGGTATTTCCGAATGTATTTTGGTCAAATATAAATACAAAACATTTTTATAGGATGGACTAAACGGTACAAGTACTGCGAGAAATATAACTCTTTTCGGTGCACTCTGTATGTAACAATTTTCCAGATCTGGTTCCTCAGTACTATGCCAAGAAGATTATGCAGCAAACCAGCAATAGCACTCAGGAGTCTCGCACTGAATTGCCGGAAGAGCCGACTATGGACGAAACTTTGGTGGGTAAAGAAAGCGAATACTTGTCCTGGGACCTCAAATGTGCTACGCCGGTTACTGCTCGATTACCGATATGGGTGGTGAATAGAAAGCTGAAGAAGTCTGAAGCCGTTAAATAAATCATTGTATATTCGATGTATTAAATAAATGGCTGCCTTTATTATGAGTTACTTTTGATGGCTTGCAAATAAAGCTTCGGTTTTGTGTTTTGGTGTATTCGTGGATGTGGCTTTGGAATAGAGGTTGTAACGGGTGCGCTTTGAAAAATTCAGTTCCGGAAAACGGTGGTCACCATTCAAGGCTAAAATGTGCTCTTCCCTCACCAGTCAACTGCGCCCTACCCCACCAGTCTGAAAAAAAAATCCACCGTAAAAGAATAAAAATTTTGTAAAAGAATAAAATATCAAATTTACCGTCTTAGTTCCTTCATGCGTAAGGTAAGAAGTAAGAATATAAGAAAGAGAGAATATTCTCACAAACTGATCTTCATTTTTTCGCCCAAACACTTTGGCCTCACACAAGGCGATCGAAAAGAAGCGAAAGAGAACAGTAAATGTCATAATGGGGTTCATTTTTCTTGAGCAAAAGTGAAAATGAATTGCTGGTTATCATTTAGTGTTATGTGGTAGACATAATGTTCCCCGCAATTTAAATCATTTGGTGATAAAAAGGGCAGCGAACGATTTCGCAAATGCAAATTGCGCATAAATCAACTTACCGGATTTCCTGTTAAAAACCGGCATGCCGGATTGTTAGAGATAACACAGTACGCAAGTGCCGAGGACGAAATGACCGGGGGAAAAGACCTAGTGCCGAGTGAACGAAAATGACGACTTCTCACATGAAGCACTGCTCGCCTTTTATAAGTCTGAAATTTTTTAATTAAAACTCCCTAGCCAGGAAGTATTTTTTTTTCAAATTCTGGTTAATCAGCAAAACAGCTGTACCCTCCTTGTTACGTGCAAAATGCAACAGGAAACAAAGAACTCTGTAGGAACAAACAGGATACTTTTTATTCGAACAACAACAGAAGCGCAATAACGGAACGAAAAAAAATCAATAATAACAAGTGTCTAAGGCCTTCGGCTACCAGCTCTGCCTCCTCTTTGACCAAAACCACGACTGCCTCCGCGATTGCTGCCGGAACGACGACCATCGCCAAAGCCACCTCTAAAAAGCACATGGTTAACTTTCAATTACTTTAAAAATAATAAATGTTTACTGAGTTGCTTCTGCGTTTTGTTCGTAATCAAACATCGAAGAAATTTCAAACACTTTTTCACTCGGCTAAAAGGGTCTTGATATAACAATAGCTGAACAAAAGAACGGAAGCAAAAAATTACCAGAGAGCTGGGATCACCCACAAGCACCATTACGATCGAAGTGAATTTTTGATCGAACTCGTCAAACACTAGCAATTCTTCCACTAGGCCAGAATGTGTTAGGGACGGTCTCTCTAGCTTGAAGTAGTTGGCCTTGTTAAATTTGATAGAAACCCTGAAATCAAGATACCCCTGTTACCACAAATTAAATAAGTGATAATTGAAAAGAACGAACGAAAAGTCTCGCTTCAAATCATTTGCCACATCGATGATCTTATATCCATTTTTCGGTACCGTCAAAACCGTATTTTCGAGCATCAGACGACTGGAAGTAAGCAGAGATACATGGACAAGCACTGTATTTGGTTCTTTACAACAATTATCACACGATAAAAGTTGCAGGATCTTTTTCAGGACTCTACATAGCAACGACCAGCAAAGTGCATTCTGAAATTTGTGCTCACCAACTAGTGCTTATTCGAAAAACTTTACAACTTACTAGTGCTTTGAGCAAAGTCTCCATAATTGGAGCTAACCAAGCAAGTGCGACTGCCAAGATACGGTCCAGCTGAGACAAACTGAAATCGCACTTAAATTATCTATCACTTATTAGAGAAACTTAACAACTTACTAGTGCTTTAACTTACTAGTGCTTCATTCACTAAGCGTTCTCTTTGTTTGCAAGTTTACAGAGATCATAGGGCGTGGAACGAGCATCAATTCAGGCAAGGACGCTAAATAAAAAAAAATTACGTATGATCACAACATTTGCAGTAATTGTTTAAATATGTTATTTGGTCAGATCCTTTTTTGGTCTGTTGTCTCGGCTAAATTTCGGAACACCCACTCCAGTCAATTTCAGAGCTCCTCCTGCTTCCATGACTGCCATTTACAAGAAGGCTATAAAAACAGTGGCTCAAGAATTCAGATCTCATGTAATTTTTCATTGATTTTGGTGACGTCAATAATCGCTCATTTATTTATTTTCTGTACAGATGTCCTCGGAAGTCCATTGCCGCATCACTAAAATCACTGAAATCGGGTACGGTCGTGAAGATGGAATCGAAATGCCGCTCCAACTTGTTTCAAGATGGAGATGTTCAGGGCTTGGAACTATCTCCTTACATGAAGTATTTGCATATTTCTTCTAGCGGCAACGTTTTATGAGCGCTATCCACGTAAATTTTAGTGCAATTGCGTCTGATAGATTCTTGCTCGAGATGGTTGGTAAAGATCAAAAGGTGTTCCTGGAAAACGTAAGACAAAAAATTTACCTTATGCTATTATTGTTTAACTGTGATATCAATTTTAGGCTAATAATGTTCTGATGCTTCGGCCTTATCCTACCGGCTTGTTCGATGGTATTTATCACGTGAATGTATTTTACTTCTGGAGGTACAGCCAAATAAAATAAATAGTTGAAGAGCTTTGGTATGTTTTCGAATGTGAAGATCGATCATTGGATATTTTCATGGATTTTTACAGGGGGGTCTTGAAACCGGGTAAGCAAATGGTATGCGAAATGGAACTAAGCCGGTAAATTTTAAAAACTAAGCCGGTAAATAAATTTGATATTTTATTCTTTACCAAAAGATAAGGGAAGGTGGAATTTTTTCAGACTCAGGAAGTTGGAAGAGCAAAATAGGCCCAACTCAGGCCGTTCGAAGCAGACCCACTACGGTACATGGAGCACCTAGAGCCAGCTGGATTTACAGATGTCAAGGTGCGCGATTTATTTGCGTGGCTCATCAGAATTCACTTTTTCAGGTTATCTACCGCAAAGTAGATTCTTCGGGGAATGAAACAGATTTTCCTGGATCTCGCAAAATTCAATTGGTTTGTTTTTGTTTTAACCGCTTATGATTGGTTCAAATTTGACTTTTTAGATTGTGGCTAGGAAACCCGTACCGGAAGGCGATGAAGATCCAGACTTGGTGTTTAAGAAGCTAAAAGAGGATATCTTGGATGACTTAGTTAAGCAGAGCATATCTAAATCGAAGCAAGCCCAGTCGCAGCAAGCTAGTAAAGAAGATTTGGAGTGGGACAAGAAAGCCTCAGATTCCCCAAGAGACCCGTCATTCTGAATGTTCATATGTTTTATTTATATGCGCTGACATCTGTAAATTTTCAAAATGCTCTTGTTCGTGTAATAAATAATTAATGCCTAGGGTATTTTACTGGGAGAATTTATAAAGCTTTCGTGTAATTGGTTTGCAAGTGTAAGCGTTTCTGAAGTTGGTATTTAATTTTTTACAGTATAGGAGATTTCAAGACTGTTTCCCTCTTACCTATTAAATGTTGCGGAGAACTCTACTTGCACCGAAAATTTGTGTTTTATGTTTAGCTTTGAGATGCAGAAGCAAGCTTTTTTCCAACAAAGTTGTCACAGTACCGGCCTCCTATGCTAATGCAGGTTGTTATTGTGCTGGGAAATGCATCATTTTGGGTCATAGTGATCTTAGTGACTTTGCCGTTTCGCTATGGCTGCCCCATCGACACCCTGAAAATGCTATGAAAACGGCTATGCGACGTTTGCTGTGAGGTCTCCACCGAAAGCGTCTTGAATCCGCCTCAGGTCAGTTAAATGCATTTCGCCAAATTAAAGAAGCGAACATTCATTTTTTAGTCCACTAGTCGTATGGATCAACTGACCAACAAGGAGGAAGAGGAATTGCAGATGGCCATAGCTATCAGTAGCAACGAGGCAGGTACTAGATTTGTATTTAGCAGGTATTAGCAGGTATTTAGCAAGTATTAGATTTTTGTTTTGCGATGATTTTCAAACATTTTTGACTCACAGAAGTGCACAAGTTTCGGGTCTGCAGTGGAAACAACGAAACAACAGCTGATGTCAGCGGATCTCCAGAACAATTTGTCAGCCATCGAAGAAAATGAGCTCAAGGCTGAATTGATATCAGTTTGCGTGAAGCTGATATCAAAAAAGTGTTTGAAAATCATCGCAAAACAAAAATCTAATACCTGCCTCGTTGCTACTGATAGCTATGGCCATCTGCAATTCCTCTTCCTCCTTGTTGGTCAGTTCATCCATATGACTAGTGGACTAAAAAAATGAATGTTCGCTTCTTTAATTTGGCGAAATGCATTTAACTGACCTGAGGCGGATTCAAGACGCTTTCGGTGGAGACCTCACAGCAAACGTCGCATAGCCGTTTTCATAGCATTTTCAGGGTGACGATGGGGCAGCCATAGCGAAACGGCAAAGTCACTAAGATCACTATGACCCAAAATGATGCATTTCCCAGCACAATAACAACCTGCATTAGCATAGGAGGCCGGTACTGTGACAACTTTGTTGGAAAAAAGCTTGCTTCTGCATCTCAAAGCTAAACATAAAACACAAATTTTCGGTGCAAGTAGAGTTCTCCGCAACATTTAATAGGTAAGAGGGAAACAGTCTTGAAATCTCCTATACTGTAAAAAAAATTAAATACCAACTTCAGAAACGCTTACACTTGCAAACCAATTACACGAAAGCTTTATAAATTCTCCCAGTAAAATACCCTAGGCATTAATTATTTATTACACGAACAAGAGCATTTTGAAAATTTACAGATGTCAGCGCATATAAATAAAACATATGAACATTCAGAATGACGGGTCTCTTGGGGAATCTGAGGCTTTCTTGTCCCACTCCAAATCTTCTTTACTAGCTTGCTGCGACTGGGCTTGCTTCGATTTAGATATGCTCTGCTTAACTAAGTCATCCAAGATATCCTCTTTTAGCTTCTTAAACACCAAGTCTGGATCTTCATCGCCTTCCGGTACGGGTTTCCTAGCCACAATCTAAAAAGTCAAATTTGAACCAATCATAAGCGGTTAGAACAAAAACAAACCAATTGAATTTTGCGAGATCCAGGCATATCTGTTTCATTCCCCGAAGAATCTACTTTGCGGTAGATAACCTGAAAAAGTGAATTTTGATGAGCCACGCAAATAAATCGCGCACCTTGAAATCTGTAAATACAGCTGGCTCTAGGTGCTCCATGTACCGTAGTGGGTCTGCTTCGAACGGCCTGAGAATATTTTGCTCTTCCAACTTCCTGAGTCTGAAAAAAAATCCACCTTCCCATATCTTTTGTAAACGAATAGAATATCAAATTTACCGTCTTAGTTCCTTCATTGCCCTTTCTGCTTTCTTCCTTTTCAACTCTCCATAATTCCAAGTTGCTGTAGATGGGCAGGAGAGCACTCCATGTTTCTTCTTGATCTTCTTGCGACTGCTGGCAAACGAGAGTGAAAGCATCATCCAACGCCTAAATTAAATATTTATTTTATTTATTCACCATTTATTTACTTATTTATTCATTTACAGACAAGTTTTAGCTAAACGAACAAAACTGCAAAAGTCATAAAATAGCATCTAAAATTACCTCTTGAGCCATTTGGCAAGCTTCTTCGTGCGAATCCAAGATTTCGTAATAAAACACTGAGAAATTGAGTGCAACGCCAATACGTGTCGGACTATACGCAGGCAACTCCTTAGCAACGTTGAAAGCTTTGGCATAGGTCACTTGCGATTTTTCGATCATAGCTAAACCGACCAAAAATAAAAACTATGCTTTAAACAGCAAAGAATAAAAAAACATTTGCGCTCATGATCGTGTGACATCTCAGCCATGTAACGCATGTAATCGGCAATCGTAGTCATGTAAAAGACCAATGCTTCTAGATTGCGAGCATTTGGGATGAGGTGAACTTGTAGGGTGACCTAAAGTTCGCATAAGGTTGGGATGGTGAAATGTACGATTTACCACAGAATCATAGCAGAAACGACGGATTTCTCGCTCGCTTTCCTCACGATAGCATTTGGCAGCCTTCTTATTCGTAATACCTTCAGCCTTCTTTTCCTCACGTACGACCGCCCACCAACTGGCTCGATGAATTCCAATAGCGTTTTTGTATGCAACTGAATATAAATCGCGTTCTCAGCTGTCCGATCCACGCCGAATTCTGCTGCCTTCTTCATTTACTTTACCCTAAAACACATCATATAGACAATTAGCAGTGCGACACAAGCAAAAATTACATTTCGTCGTACCACCCAAGTTTATTGGCCAACTTGGCAGCACATATAGTATGCTCCTTTCCAAACATTTCTTCCATTGTTGATTGTAAATAGTACGAACTTCCTAAAAAAGCTACTATCAAGCAATGAACATTGCATGGAAGGAAAGCGATTATAATCTCCAATGAAGTTTAATAAAAACCAAATATAACTGTGTTTTGTGATCACAGTACCAGTCAAGCACCGACCCCAAAACTACATCTTGCCGAGTTTTTTCGAAAATAAAGAATTTTTGTTGCAATACAGTCAACTTAATTCAGGAAATTCTACAAAATTATAAGACACAAAGTATGGGCGCAAAAATATAAATATACAAAAATTGCATTTTTATTTTATCCAAAGAAATAATCGCAAAAAAACCAAAAGTTAATTTTTAAAACAAAAACAATAAATAGTCTTTTTCATATAAAAATGTCGGCGATGACAAGCAAACCCTCAAAAATAGTTATTCAACCAGCCGCAAAATGTTTGCATGGAGAGGGTGGCCTTAGATGAATATAGTTCAATTGAGTCACATTGCTATTGCTTCCACCATCAGATGAACAATTAAATAAGGCTGGCCAAAAATTTTGTTAATTCAAGTCAATTATATTGAAAGTGCAAACTAACTTTTTACAAAAAAGTGGGTAACCTGCCAAATGATCATTTTATAAACATCGAAAATACCGTAAATCCTCTAACATAAGACCCCCTAAATTCAAAAAACGTGTTTGTGGCATTGTGTTTTTGGCCTAATTTTGAAGATCACTCTCAGGCAAATTACCACCTATTTTGTAGCTCATTTCACTGGCTACAAAGTGGGTGGTAATTTGCATAAGAGCATTCTTCAAAAAGTGGGTCAAAAATACAATGCCAAGAACACGATTTTGAATCAAAGGGGGTCTTATATTAGAGGAATTACGGTATATAAAATTTGTCCTTTTTACTCGAAAAGGACCAACACTCTCTATGATCTACAAAGTTACTGGCTATAATATGATGGGACTTTTATTAGAAGACTGTAGGTGGAATTATCTGATAAAATCCGACACCCCCACTTCGAACATCTATATCTCAGCCAAGAGCGAATATTTCACATGGTTGTATTTTTATTTTCTTACCTACTGTCGACTTTCCACATAAGACCATCCCATCAAGTTCGTTCCCACCTAGGGTCCGACATTTTTTAACCCCATTTTCGAAATCTATTTCCAAATCGATTCGTCAGTATAATCAGAAAAATCGCAGAGATTCTTATTTTACCAGTCATTCATAAGAATGTTAAAAGCTTTTTCAGGAAGACCCGGGGCTCTCGATACAATCAAGAAAGATACCATTGGGAAAAAGAGTCACTGGTAAAAAGAAGACGTTGGCGAAATGTGAATTGGTAACCTAGAGGCGCAACACGTTCTTATTTTTAGGTTCATCTTCCTTAGAATCCACTTAGATCTCAGTCGGAAGTTTTTCAAATAATAATATCTTTAATATTAAAAGAATTAGTGGTGGCTAATGTTAATAAAAAAACATGGGAATAAAGCTTGCCATTGGATTGTCGCGATTGCGGCAGTTTGGAGGGGTTACTTTTATGCAATTTTTCACATACCATATTTGCTGTAACAGGCCGACATATCGGGTTATATTCGAATCACCCTCTGGGGTGTCGGCTTATTAGAGACTGTTGGGTTCTTATTTCAATCGAAAATTTTTGAAAAAAAGTCAACAAACATCAGAATTTTATTCCAAAATGGTTAACAATTAAAAAACAATTATTTTACTTTAGTCATCCATTTACAAATTAATGCTGTCATGAGTTTGATAGCCGTTATTTTTATCTAGCTCTGCATCGATTTTATCGGTGTGCTTTCGCTATATGTCCAGCCAAGCTCTTACATCTTGCAGCATCAGTCGTCCCTCTGGCATTGTCCATGTTTTTTCTCAAGCTTAGAATTGCGTAAAGATTTAAGTTTCTTAAGATCAAAATTGTGATTTTACCCACTCCAACTCCAATACCTGGGTTAAGTACCTCCTGGACAGATGGATATCCACCTGGATGGCTCGAAAAATTAAAATTTAGTTAACATTAATAAGAAAACTTTTTGTGACTAAAAATTGTGTAGGGAGTCGGTTTGGTTAATACCAAAATGGAGATTTTAGCCACCCGGAGCAAAAAACCTTGTGTAGGTATCCCTCGGGCAGGTGGATATTCACTTGGCTGCTCGATAAAAATGAACCTTAGCCGAAATCAATAAAAAACCCATTTTTCCTGCTCTAAAACTGCCTGTAGAAACCAGGGTTTTAAGACCAAAATAGCGATTTCACCCATCCAGGCCTTAACATCTGGGGTGAAAACCAGCTGGTCAGGTAGATGTCCATCTGAATGGCCTGAAATAAAATTTGAAAAATAAAACAGCAATTCATGTTATCACATCAAAAAATCCTGCAGAGAATGCAGTTTAATATCACTCACACTGCAAATTTTCCTATTCAAATCCCAAACCCCGAAGTGGGTGGCAACGTGAGTGGAAATGTGAGTACTCGCCACCTCTACGTGGGCACCACTACCGTACTAGTGCCATTAAGGATGGATTGAGATTATTGAGAAAGGATCGAGACAATTATTTATACCATAAAATATAAAACAGTAAATCTGATGCAGAAAGAAGTGAATCTGATGCAAGGAAAGGGATTTCTGACCACACCCCGAGCTTCTTCCGAATACATAAATACCCTTAAATTTGGGAAAACGACATAAAAAGAATAATACTGGTTAAAAACTTCGCAACAAGAATCCTTAAGATCAATTTTAGGCTTATAAATAGGCATTACACTACCATGTTTCAAAACCCCTGTTTCGCAAAACTTCCCCCCAAAAATGTTTCGAGGGATTCTTTTTCGTTTCACGATGTTTCAGTCCCACCCAGACTTAGGCGAAACACGAGTGCCGAAACAATCGTAAATTACAGTCAAACCTCGATATAGTGGCCCCCCGATATAGTGGCCCCTCCAATATAGTGTCCCCCTGAGCTCGATTTGGTTGGTTGAATCTAAAATCGAGATAAATGAACCCCCAATATAGTGGGCCTCCAATATAGTGGAATGCCATCCCAATATAGTGGCCCCAGGCCTGGTCCGCGCTAATTAAAGACCCCCAATATAGTGGCCCTCAATATAGTGGAATGCCCCCAATATAGTGGCCCCAGGCCTGGTCGCGCTAATTAAAGACCCCAATATAGTGCCACCTCACCCCCAATATCAATAGCAATGCAATTTACAACCAAATTTATTTCAAGGAAGAATAACAACTTGAGTAAACACAAACTATCTAATGGTTAGATGAGAAGAAGCTAGTGATTACTGGCTGCATTTGTTTTTTTTGCGCTCTTCGTAGAAGTAGTCATCTATTGCATCGCTGTGGCGGAGAACGGTAAGATCAGCAGACTTCTCTTCCATGTACTGACGAACGAATTGTAAATGCCTTTGTGCTTCAAGACGACTGATTGGAGGTCGCTCTACTTCCACTTCTTCGGTTTTTAGAATTTCACTGCTAATGCTTTTGCCAGAGCCAAATTGATTGCCAGAGCCAGGGTGTTCCGACAAATCTTCGACAATATCAGACAGTGTGAGCTTTGCTTGACTTCCATTATTGATTGCCGCCAGAATCGCTTCTTTTTCTTTTAGGATTCTTTGAATTGTGACTCTTGGAATACCAAAATCTTTTGACAGTTGGTGATTTCCCTTATTAGCAGACGCTTCAATTATTGCCTTCTTCTCCACTAGTGAAATAGCACGACGTTTTATTGGAGTAGACATTTTGAAATACCTGAAACATCAAGGATTTACATTTATCAAGAATAAACTATAGATATGAACCATAGATCGATGAAGGTTTTTTTAATAAGCACCCTTATAGTTAAAGTTATAGTTAAACCTTGATATAGTGGTCCCTACAAGTTAGGAAGGAATTAGAATTCCAATATAGTGGCCCTCCAATATAGTGGAATGCCCCTTCGATATAGTGGCCCCCTAGGCCTGTTCCCGAGGGGGCCACTATATCGAGGTTTGACTGTACTTTAATTTTCAAAGTTTTTATTTTCTTTTCTTCAAATTTTTTTACTCAATATGACCGCCAGATTATAGCGGTCATTTTGGTACCAACAGTTCTACAAAAGATTTAAAAAATTGGGTGATTAAATCAATTCAAATGGTGTTTCGGGTGTGTGTTTCGCCATACCCCGAAACATACACCCTAAACTCCATTTAAATTGATTTAATCACCCAATTTTTTAAATATTTTTGTAAAACTGTTGGTACCAAAAGGACCGCTATAATCTGGCAGTCATATAATAAAAGCTTTGAAAATTTAAATAACTTACGATTGTTTCGGCATGGGGGGGGGTGGTGCCTTCGCCGAAGTATGGGGAGGCTGAGCAAAACCTCAATACCGAAATCGGCAAGTACCAGTCTTGTTCACGCCTTATTTTTTTCAACTACCATAGGGTTAAGGCTTAGTTTGTTTTTACCAGCCATGAAATTTTATGTAACATTTGCATATACATTCTTGATCTTTGTACTCCTTTTTTCGTCTTTTGCAACCAACAATCTAATACATTCATTCACCTTGGCTTCTTTTATGGGAATGCTTTTTGCTGCTTTGTTCTGCTCGCCTAACTTTGTAACAAAACTGTTATTGATCTCATCTTGCTTCATTGATCTCTGATGTTTGCAACCAAACTTACTAAATTCCAACCATATATGCTGGCTAATAAATTTATGATATTGCTCTCTTATCATTTGCAAGCCTTTATTTGAACAATTATTAATCATTTTCCACAAAATATATTGATTTTCTCCACTTATTTGATTTGCCCTTTTCTTTAAAAATTTTATTTTAAAACGAGTGGCTACAGAATTTTTAAACTTATTCTAACTTGTTAAGTTTTATCTTTTTGGTCCTTATTCAGTCTAGGGAATGATACGTACTTTTTCTTAAATATTTTCAATTTTTGAGATAAATTAACCTTTTAGCTGCAAAATTCTTTTTATTTCTAGCAAAAATACTTTTTAGGGGTACGCCTATGCGCATGGAGTATCCAGCGTGGGGCTAACCGGGCTCAAGCCTCACATCTCCAGCAACACCAAATTTTTTTTCAAACATTTTTTTTCAGAAAAAATTTTTCAAAAAAAAAATTATTCGAAAATTCGCCAATTTTCGGATATCGGATACCGGATATCCGGTGCAGCCTGGGCCTATGCATTACACTGCGAAAAATGCAGGAACCAGTAATTTTTTTGTATCGTTCCGTTTTTCAGTGCTTTTGCATAAAATCTAGCATCGATGACCTTAAAAACTATCCAGAAAACTTGAATAATAGAAGGAAAAGTAATTCTGGCCCCGCCTTTATTTTTGCGTGCATGCTCCCTAAAATCGGCTATTCAGCTTCTTTTCGCTTCAATTGGTAGAAAAATAAAATGGCTAGATGGATGTAAGAGCATTGACTTGCTCAGTTTTCAAGTTAGATTAAAATCTTCACAGCCGAAAGCATAGTCTGAAATTATAACATTATAAAATTAGTCAAAAGGCTTTTGTTACCAGAACAAAAGATTATTTGGTCTGGTTGTATAATATTACAAAAAGTTTGGCACTGTTGACCTATCCGGGGCCATTTTTCCCTTTGGTCCCCCCTTGGTTTTTTTTGAAAATTTTGATGTGAAATATTTCCAAAATGTCTCAGGGTTAGGCCTAGGCTCAATTTGTGTTCACAATGTTCACAAATTTCACATCAAAATTTTCAAAAAAAACCAAAGGGGGGACCAAACGGAAAAATGGCCCCGGATAGGTCAATAGGGCCAAAAGTTTTTGCATCAAAAAAACCGAAAACACGAACATCTTTCACCGGCTTCCGCCGCTCTACCGCATAGCTACCCAGGCTGCTATACCACATCACTGATTTTTATTATTTTTTTCTGGTAGAGGGCCCAACTGACTTCCTTACGCAAGCAATAAATTCACTAAACCAAAAACAAGGTACTTATGTACCTGGGGGGCCTTTTTTAGTTAACTGTGAATAGTGTTTTAATGTCTCCTAAGTAATTTTTATACGCTAAAAACGATAAAAAGGTTTTTTTCTAACATTTTTCCCTATTAAAAATTAGCTTTTTGAAATTTTTTTTTGTTGCCACAGGACCACCAGCTGCCTTGGTCCCCTAAGTTAAAATGTTTTATAGTGTGATGTCCTACCACACTTTGATCACTAGAGCTAGGCAAAAAAGCTCCTTCATGCATTTTATGATCAAGAGTTTTGCTCGGAATTATGTCTAAGGTAAGTGAGTGCGCGCATCTCTAACCCCCCTTCGGGGGCGCAGGGGCTTGGTTGCTCGGGGTTGAGATGCGCACACCCACATGCCTTAGACACAAATCACTCGAAAGTGACTCTGGACGCATAAAAATGTATGCATACCAGAGTTATTTATGCGGTAGGCTCAAGTTAACAAAACTATGTTCAAATCCCATCTTTCTTAAGCAAAAAAGTTCTTTTCAAGCGTAATCAGTAGGCCCCCCCCAGGTACATAAGTGCCAAAAAAAAATTCCACTCTTTTTTTGTCAATCACCTAATTTTTTATCGCAACAACATCAATAAATTTATCCTTCACCTTTTTGCCAAACAATTAATCTCCCTTTCCCGCTTCAAGACCAACCTTATCCATGCTCATCCTCCCACACCCAATTCCGTTTCCACTTCCAAATAACTAAAAGGAGAGAAGGAGAAGAACAAAAACACAATCAAGAGAGACAAATAAAATTGAATTGAATCTCCAAACAGGCAATTGGAAAAAAAATCAAAAAAAGTAAAATAAAGAGCCAATCAGATGGGTTAAACACCCACAATTCGGTGGTGAGAGGATGGCGACGACCTCAAGGTGCTACTGCTGCGAGATGGTTTCTAGTAATACCTTTTGTGTGTGTATCTTCTTCTTTACCACTACTTCCACTAAATCGTTCAACAACAATAAACACTTTTGAAAAAAGAAGCAACCTTTTTTCTCTAGGTCAATTCCCTTATTTTTTTCTTTTTTCTCTCCTCAAACAGTATTGGTGTCTGTTAATTTTTTTTGTGTGTGCCGTTAACTCTGGATTTTTCGTCCCCTTTTAGGCACCGGAAAAGGGTACTAAACAGTGTTTTCCACAGTCACACTATCGCACTTGGGTCACACTAACTTCACCGACTTTTTATCTGAAATTTTGTTTCTTTATCTGAAATGTTTTTGCACCGTCTTGTAGCTGAGATTTTTCTCTATCGATTGAGTGATCAAACGCACCAGTTAAAAATAAATTTTGAGGAAATCACACCGAATGTGACCTTAAAGTCACACCTTAAGTGTGACTTGGTGTGAAATTATTTTGTCAAAAATTGTCAAAAATTATTTTTAACTGGAGCGTCTGACCACCGAATCGATAGAGAAAAATCTCAGCTACAAGATGGTGTAAAAACATCTGACAAGGGACCCGCGCGAACTGTCAACTCACTCACGGCATTTATGAAAGTTTTATCGTGTAGCCCATAGTCGATTTACTTAGTGTAGCCGCGAGGGATTTTGCGGACAGAAAGAAAAATTTTGAGTACGAGACTAAAGAAATGTGTAAAAACGTAAAAATTTTGCCTTGGTCCCCCCTATGGTTTTTTTTTAAATTTTTTAAAACTCGTTTGGTTTTCGAATAGGCTTATTTGAATAGGCTTAGGCTTAGGTTTTTTTCTTGGATGTGCCTTTCGCTTTCAGCATTTTATTTTTAGCAATATGGATGCAATGAAGCAAGAGATTATGGAGCAATTAGCCAACGGACTATCATCGGTGCGATGCGATCTAACTGTGGGTGATATGTTATGAACCCTCATCGTTCAACTGTGGGTGATGTGTTATAAAGTTACAAGGGACCACAGGCGCCTATCGGCGCCTCTATAGTATTTCGAAATTTCAATGAGGGGCTATGACTTCATTCATAAAAATAGGTATATCCCCTATTAGAACTCATTTTTCGCCTGTTCTTTTTTTTAAACGAAAGCTGACATTCTGGGGAACACGATGGTATTAGCGACAAAAGTGATTTCGCTATCTACGACCCGTTCTGGCCTTCGAAGTAAAAAAGCGTTAACCACCCACCCACCCACACATGCCAAATACTATATAAGATAATGTGTTATATAGTCTTTAGTCTCGTACCCAAAATTTTTCTTTCTGTCCGGAAAATCCCTCGCGGCTACACTAAGTAAATCGACTATGGGCTACACGATAAAACTTTCATAAATGCCGTGAGTGAGTTGACAGTTCGCGCGGGTCCCTTGTCAGATGTTTTTACACCATCTTGTAGCTGAGATTTTTTCTCTATCGATTCGGTGGTCAGACGCTCCAGTTAAAAATAATTTTTGACAATTTTTGACAAAATAATTTCACACCAAGTCACACTTAAGGTGTGACTTTAAGGTCACATTCGGTGTGATTTCCTCAAAATTTATTTTTAACTGGTGCGTTTGATCACTCAATCGATAGAGAAAAATCTCAGCTACAAGATGGTGTAAAAACATCTGACAAGGGACCCGCGCGAACTGTCAACTCACTCACGGCATTTATGAAAGTTTTATCGTGTAGCCCATAGTCGATTTACTTAGTGTAGCCGCGAGGGATTTTGCGGACAGAAAGAAAAATTTTGAGTACGAGACTAAAGAAATGTGTAAAAACGTAAAAATTTTGCCTTGGTCCCCCCTATGGTTTTTTTTTAAATTTTTTAAAACTCGTTTGGTTTTCGAATAGGCTTATTTGAATAGGCTTAGGCTTAGGTTTTTTCTTGGATGTGCCTTTCGCTTTCAGCATTTTATTTTTAGCAATATGGATGCAATGAAGCAAGAGATTATGGAGCAATTAGCCAACGGACTATCATCGGTGCGATGCGATCTAACTGTGGGTGATATGTTATGAACCCTCATCGTTCAACTGTGGGTGATGTGTTATAAAGTTACAAGGGACCACAGGCGCCTATCGGCGCCTCTATAGTATTTCGAAATTTCAATGAGGGGCTATGACTTCATTCATAAAAATAGGTATATCCCCTATTAGAACTCATTTTTTTCGCCTGTTCTTTTTTTTAAACGAAAGCTGACATTCTGGGGAACACGATGGTATTAGCGACAAAAGTGATTTCGCTATCTACGACCCGTTCTGGCCTTCGAAGTAAAAAAGCGTTAACCACCCACCCACCCACACATGCCAAATACTATATAAGATAATGTGTTATATAGTCTTTAGTCTCGTACCCAAAATTTTTCTTTCTGTCCGGAAAATCCCTCGCGGCTACACTAAGTAAATCGACTATGGGCTACACGATAAAACTTTCATAAATGCCGTGAGTGAGTTGACAGTTCGCGCGGGTCCCTTGTCAGATGTTTTTACACCATCTTGGAGCTGAGATTTTTCTCTATCGATTCGGTGGTCAGACGCTCCAGTTAAAAATAATTTTTGACAATTTTTGACAAAATAATTTCACACCAAGTCACACTTAAGGTGTGACTTTAAGGTCACATTCGGTGTGATTTCCTCAAAATTTATTTTTAACTGGTGCGTTTGATCACTCAATCGATAGAGAAAAATCTCAGCTACAAGACGGTGCAAAAACATTTCAGATAAAGAAACAAAATTTCAGATAAAAAGTCGGTGAAGTTAGTGTGACCCAAGTGCGATAGTGTCATTTTTGAAAACACTGGTGCTGAACCAAGAATTGACTGTGCAGCTATATTTTGGTTTTTGTTTAATCCTGCCTGTTGTCCACCATTTTTTTTTTGTTTTGTATAGGCTCTTCCTTAGATGTTCACTAGTTGAGCCCATCGTTGCTTGAGATTGCCAGATCGAACGAAAAGAAGATTTTCATTGTTTGCTACTTTTTTTAAGAAGCATACGTAAGGTTTATGACCAGAAGCTTTTTTTATACCGTCCTGTTCTTTATATTAATTAGTTCTTTACGAATCTGATTAGTCAGTCCAATGATTAGACTCTAATCAGAAAAATCATAGAGATTCTGATTTTACCGGTCATTTCTGAAAATAGCCTTGAGTTTGCCTAAAAGACTCGATACAAGCATTGTATCGAGAGCCCCGGGTTTTCCTGAAAAAGCTTTCGACGATCTTATGAATGACTGGTAAAATAAGAATCTCTGCGATTTTTCTGATTATACTGACGAATCGATTTGGAAATAGATTTCGAAAATGGGGTTAAAAGATGTGGGACCCTAGGTGGGAACGAACTTGATGGGATGGTCTTATGTGGAAAGTCGACTGTAGGTAAGAAAATAAAAATACAACCATGTGAAATATTCGCTCTTGGCTGAGATATAGATGTTCGAAGTGGGGGTGTCAGTTTTTATCAGATAATTCCACCTACAGTCTTCTAATAAAAGTCCCATCCTATTATAGCCAGTAACTTTGTAGATCATAGAGAGTGTTGGTCCTTTTTCGAGTAAAAAAGGACAAATTTGTTATATACCGTAATTCCTCTAATATAAGACCCCCCCTTGATTCAAAATCGTGTTCTTGACATTGTATTTTTGACCCACTTTTTGAAGAATGCTCTTATGCAAATTACCACCCACTTTGTAGCCAGTGAAATGAGCTACAAAATAGGTGGTAATTTGCCTGAGAGTGATCTTCAAAATTAGGCCAAAAACACAATGCCACAAACACGTTTTTTGAATTTAGGGGGTCTTATGTTAGAGGATTTACGGTATTTTCGATGTTTATAAAATGATCATTCGGCATGTTACCCACTATTCTTTTTTGTAAAAAGTTAGTTTGCACTTTCAATATAATTGACTTGAATTAACAAAATTTTTGGCCAGCCTTATTTAATTGTTCATCTGATGGTGGAAGCAGTAGCAATGTGACTCAATTGAACTATATTCATCTAAGGCCACCCTCTCCATGCAAACATTTTGCGGCTGGTTGAATAACTATTTTTGAGGGTTTGCTTGTCATCGCCGACATTTTTATATGAAAAAGACTATTTATTGTTTTTGTTTTAAAAATTAACTTTTGGTTTTTTGCGATTATTTCTTTGGATAAAATAAAAATGCAATTTTGTATATTTATATTTTGCGCCCATACTTTGTGTCTTATAATTTTGTAGAATTTCCTGAATTAAGTTGACTGTATTGCAACAAAAATTCTTTATTTTCGAAAAAACTCGGCAAGATGTAGTTTTGGGGTCGGTGCTTGACTGGTACTGTGATCACAAAACCTAAATCTGAATCTGATCATTTTGATAAAATTCGACTCCAGTCCTGGCACATGATAATAACGACTAACAAGCCGAACAGGCGCCTTAACAGGCGCCAAAATAAACTAAAAATGAAAAAAAAATTTGGGGTCACAGGTTCGAAGACCCCCTTGAGCATACCTGGTTTTTCCCACTTTTCTGGCAAAACTCAAAATTTTAAGCATCACATGTCAATTCTGATAGCATTAGCGTTCTCAGCGACCCCGATTTACCCTTAGATATGATGAGAACAAAATATAATACAATCGGAAAGTGGGTTAAAAAGCGTGGCACGAAAAAAAAGCGTGACATGCCGACAAAAATACTATATGTAGATATTTAATTCTGCTGCTACAATTTTTCATTTCGCTGCGAAATAAAATCTTCTACCAAATCAAATTTGCTGCCAAAAATTTTCTTCAAATTTCGATCTGGGAGTAAATTTTGAAGTATGGTAGAAGTATGGTATCGAAGCAAAAATATTTTATAAAAGATAGCTAAGATTCTGCGCTACAACGTTACAGAGCGCTTTTTCAAAAAACCTCACAGAAGTAAAAAAAATTCTCCAGTGATAAGAGTAGTCTAGTACCCCCCTTCTGTGCGGGCAGCTGGAGGAGGGGAAAGAGAAACATTAATATTTTAAAAAATTTTCAAATATCTCCACTCATCGACTGCAGCGCCTCGTTCAATCAATCTCGTTCGTTGAGGAATCAGGTACTTGCTTCTAATCTCTTTTCATTCTTCATAAGACTCAGGTATTCAAATTATATAATTGTTGATTCATAAATATTACTAAGCATTTTTTATTGTAACGATAAGCCTAAGCTATAATTTGAGTGAGTACCGAGCTTAAAATCGATAGCCAGCCCCAACAGATCAGGCTTATCGGTACAAACTTTTGTTAGAAGATAGCCAAGATTCCTGGCTACAACTTTTTTTCACAAAAACCTGAAAAAATAATTTGAATTTGGGTTTTGAGTTCGCGTCCTGACAACTTTTTTTCACAATACTTATGATGCAGAGTGCATTATCTACAAATATCGCAATATTGCAATAGCATGCTACCACCAGGATTTGAACCTATGACCATGCCTTGGTACTGCCCGGGTACCCCATCTGGGTACCTCCACCTGTTACTTTAAAATCGATAGCCAGACCCAACGAAGTATGACCCACTGAAGTATCGAAGCATGTGAATTTCTGGTCACCAAGTGGTCACCAAGAAAGTGTGCTAAAAGAAATACACGTGTGTGTAAGTAAACAATTAGTAGCAGTTGCTAAGCACTCCTTAATTATTTTTTATGCCAATTGTATTAGCAAAAGTGACTTCAGAAAAAATAGCTTTAACTTTTTGGTTTTCTCAGACTGGAAAATAAGGCTTCTATTGTTCCTTATTTATATTCCACACTTGGTCTGGTCCAGAACAAAGTGAGCGGATTGGCGCTTCTAACTGAATAATTGCTCCACAAGAATTTTTTCTTAGCTAATGTTTTGCTAGACACTTTTTTCGCTGGGAGTAACTATTGCTAGGGTAGAAGTATTAGATGGAGCTGAGAAAATTATAGGTTGGTTGCTATTTAAAAAAACCTAGTTTGTAATTTTATATATTCTTTTGAAAAAAGCGTAATGCTGCTTGTATTCGTATAGTCAGAAATTTTGTGAATTTCTGTTTGGCCACATACCATGTGACCGACAAGTTCCCGGACAAAGTTTAAAGCCAATTTTTTCAGTAAAATAAGAACATAAATGAATTTTTTGGTATCATCAGAAAGCCCTTGTTCTCCTCTCTTGAATAGTGTATCGCTTGTCGTTTCATGTCAATAAATTCCATGCTTTAGAATGTCCGATCTGAGAGCAGGCATTGTGCGACTTTGGGAAGAAGGGAAGAAGCAAAATGAGATCGCTCGTGATATGAATGTTCCAAAGCAAACAGTTCGGATGCCATCAAGCGATTTCGTGAAACAGCTGCTCTGTCTTCATTTCGGCCTGTTTCACGAAATCGCTTGATGGCATCCGAAACTGTTTGCTTTGGAACAAATCGTAAGGGTTATGATTTTAGCGGTACCGTATTCTCTCTAATACAAGCGCACTCTCTGTTTTTTTAAAATTGACGAGGAGAAGAAGGAATTCAAGGTTGCTTCTTATGACTCATGACTTGCATTTTTACCTCGAACTATCTTTAAGGCAAGCAAAGGGTGGCTGCAGAAATTTATGGATCGGCATAAGCTCCGCGCGCGCCTCCCTACTACAGTTTGTCAGAAGCCGCCGGTGGAGTATGAGCAAGCATTTGTCAATTTCATCATATTCGTCAGCCAGCTGCGGGAGAAAACAAAGTGAGAGACTTCTTTGTTGTCAGCGATTAATTTTGGCTAAACTTCCTTATAAGGGAACTACCCAAAATCATGTTTTGACCACTTTTTTAGATGTTTTAGACCTTGAATGCTACATAAAACGTGTTATTTTGATTGGGAAACACATTTGCATAAAAAAATTCACTTTTTTGGTTTTTTTAACAAACATACCCAATACTAGGATACCTGGTTTGGGTACCACCCTTGGTCCAACCATGGTGTATCCATGATTGGATTTGGGGAAAGGGTTGTATATGGGGCCTACTTTATCATGTGCCTCCACTACTGTGTACACCCTTCCCCAATCCCTTGCAATGAGGAGCAAGTTGGGTCTTTGGGCGCGAAGCGGCCAAACATACCCAATACTAGGATGCCTGGTTTGGGTACCACCTTTGGTCCAACCATACAACCAATGTGTTTCCCAATCAAAATAACACGTTTTCTGTAGCATTCAGGGTCTAAAACATCTAAAAAAGTGGTCAAAACATGATTTTGGGTAGTTCCCATATAAGGAATTCCTGCCTTAATTGTTTCTACTGTCTTCTAGATACAATCACATCTACGCTTGCGACGAAACTGCAGTTTGGTTAGATCCAACAGGTGGAAAGTGCATCGATGAGAAGGGAGAAAAGGAGGTTGGTGGATGTTTTAGAGTTGATGATTTTGTGTTCAATGAATCTTCTTTGTTGAATGAAAGCGATGCGTCTATTGAATGTTAATTGTTTGTTTGTCATAATTGTGAATAAAGAAATTTTTGCTCAATACTGTGGATCTTATGAGGGTTTTGAAAAATAGAAGCGCTTTTTCTCAGAAAATACTGTAGTTTTTAAAAATCACCACAAATTTTGTCAATAATTGCGGTAACATTCGACATTCGACACGACATGTCGAACATTTTCGCCTCGGCTCGACATTTCGACTCGACATGTCGACAACCCTGGTAGCCCTAATTTTGAGTTTACCGAATTTATTTCTCTTTAGATAGCTTCAAGCCGTTGTGTCAATCACGATGTTTGCGGTGCGTCAAGTGCACCCTCGTATGCTGATCTATGTAGTGTTATGTGTGCTAGCAGTGATCCTAATTTTCCAACTAGGTGCTAATTTATCACCACGACTAGTAGCGTCTCCCAGACCACTTCCAGCAGGCAGTAGTCACGAAAGAGACTTCTATCTGAGAAGAGAGGCTGCTAGAGTGCCTCCGGTGCAGGCCAAAGCAATTCCACCTGACGATGAACACATCCTCTTTTTGGACAACATTGATGAAAATGGCAAAGCTGTAAGGTTGAGGGGTGCCAACATCAAAAAGAAGACCATCTACCCTCCTAGGGTCAACATGGGTAAATTCGATATTGGAAAAAGACTATACAAGATTTTGTTTTTGTATTCAGGTGCCTGCCCCAACATTTTCGGCACTATTGTCGTATTTGTGGCCGTGGTGGAAAGTTCCTACAAAACGTGAGTATAATTTTTTTATCGACTCCACCTAAGGTATGACCATTTTTAAAAAAGTGTCGGCCCTACGAACTTGATGGGGGTGGCGGTTTAACTGAGTTTGACTGTAGCAACAATTAAAAAAATAGCCTGTCCAATAAAAAATCGCGAACCGATTATTTCATTTCTAAATCATTTCTAAAAATATCAAAAGAAATCCATGGCTTTGTATTTACACATTTTGGCACTTATGCCGTTGGCCCCCTCTATTTTGTCTATTTCTGAATATGTTTGGAAGAAGAAGTTTAAGGGTCCTGACGTAATGTTTTATTTATGGTCCCATGTTGCTGAACTGTACCCTGTTGAATACAAATAAAAATATACAGTTTGTTCATAAATGACAAAATAGAGGGGGGGGGGCCCAACGGCATAAGTGCCCACATTTTTGCTGTCACACTAAAAAAGACTGGTAAATCGCTCAAAAATCGGGGTAAACTTATCGGTCGGAGATGAACTTTTGGGGTGCCTTGTCATCTGGACTCGACTGTAGCTTCAAACCATTCCACATAATTTTTTAAGACACTACCACGTTGCCCAGCAGTCTCTGGAGTGTTATTTAAAGACAACCAACTACACTTTTAAACTGGTTGATTTGGATCACGATGAGAGGGTAAACAGGCTTTGCAAACACGACCAGGTTTTTTTAGTCCAACACAGTTCAATTTTATCATAAATTTTTAGCTGTTTTTCAAAAAACATTGTGCTGCTTCAGTCTACTTGCAGGACGCTGACTGGATGCTCGTCTTGGATGCTGATGCTGGTTTGTTTTGAATAACCTTCTGTATTCTTACATCGATTTCTGTCTGAGGTGTGGTCAATCCCAACCATTGCATAGAGGAATGGATTGATGACCGCGTGGACTTGGTCTTCTACGAGAGGTTTTTCAACTGGGAAATCGCTAGTGGCAACTATTTGGTACGCGTTTCTGAAAAATTTCTCTACTGTTACAATACATAAAAAGGAGAGATGTTACATATAGGTTAAATTACGACTACCTCAATAAATTTACACGCGTAGCCCAGTGGGTTGGCTTCCTACTTTTTACTTTACAACAATTAGCGGTCGAAAGTTCGATCCCGCATGGGTACCGGACATTTACTATTTCGAAAATTCCTCCCATTTCACTACATTTTCGAAGAAACACCCCTGAGCTTCAGAGCCATGTGTTCAGACCCTCCTGGGCAATAAAAGAGCTCCGGAGGACAGTATCCCAGTGTACCCTCGAAAGTTGTTTTGTACTTTTAAATAGTTAGCTGAAAATTTTATTCTGAGGCACAGGCGAAAATTCTCAGCAATCCGAATCATAAAGCAGAATTTGAAAAAAAATACTTAGTCGCTGAGATATGACCTACAGTTGGAGCGTCAATATTTTAAAAATGACCATTTAACTTTACTCCACCTTAAGGTCATATCTCAGCGACTAAGTATTTTTTATTTTTTCCAAATTCTGCTTCATAATTCGGATTGCTGAGGAATTTTCGCCTACTGGAATGCCTCAGAATAAAAATTTTCAGCTGAAAACGGGTACTTTTATTTAAAAGCACAAAAAAAATTCAAGAGGGGGGGTTGCACTTGGGCTTTTACGGCTCCGGAGTTGGGTACAAAACCACCGGTCTGCCCGCGGTGTCACTGCTAATACGAAGTCAAGTCATCCATCAGTCACCGAAACCAATTCATTTATAAGGGAGAAAGGGGAGGAAGTAGGTGTGCAACGCTCTGAAACAATCGATTTCATTTTATGGCTCAGTCTTCTTGCACTTCTTCCAAGAGGTGTGATAGGGCATTCTTAAAAATGGAGATGCTACATACCATAAAACCTCTAATAATAGACCTCCTCAAAATCGGGAATTTTTTCAAAAATTTTTTTTCATTTTTACCTTATTTTGGGTACCGACCCTTAGGCGTGTTACATACCAAAATGTAGCTGGAAAACTAAGCTAGATTTTGGTATGTAGCATGCCTGAGGGTCGGTACCCAAAATAGGGTTAAAATGAAAAATAAATTTAAAAAAATTCCCTATTTTAGGGGGTCTATTATTAGAGGTTTTACGGTATAGGTTAAATTACAAATATTTCTATAAGATCTACACGTGTAGCGCAGTGGGTTAGCTTCCTACTTCTTAAGTTACAACATCCACCATGTGTAATCACTTATTTTGTAGGTAAAGAACACTGAATTTGCCAGAAACTTTCTCATGAAGTGGGCTGACTGGCAGTATATCCAGCCATCCAACTGGAATGGCGCCGACAATGGAGTCTTGCAGGTGTGTCATCTTGCATGTAAAGGCTTACGGGTCAGATATCTGGTTTTAAGAAATCGAAACACAGATTTTCGATCAGTTCAGTCATAGTGCGTAAAATTTTGGTGTATGTTTGGGCGAGAAACCCGATGTTTTATATTGGTTTGGTTCAAATACTTATTTTCGGGTTTTTTCAAAGTATTCCAGATTTCGGTTCCGCTTCAGGCCAGGTACCAATTTTTTACTCTATCACTCCAGCAGGGTTGTTAATGAATTTTTTTTTCTGAAGGCTTCACCTTCATTCCTTCACCCAAATTTTTTTTCGTGAAGGCTTCACCTTCATTCCTTCACTCAATAATTTGAGGGGTTTCACCTTCATTACAAATTCTCCTTCATTGGTTTCTTCATTAAAATGGACTCCTTCATTATCATTCATCAAAAAACAAAAGAGAACAACACCTTCCGCCGCACATGCGCCGCACTTGTGTTAACCTTCGAGCCCTTGGTGTTGTAGCCGAGAATTGAAAAAGCCCCTTCCACAGCGCCGTATGTCGCAGGAGTCGACGCTTCTCGACCTGCTAGTTTAGTCTCCATCAGGGTCCTGTAGAATGGTGTGGGATTAGGAAGGTTGGGAGATTAGTAAAACTCTGAGCGCGAGTTTGACTATCTTTGCGGGAATTCGTCAAATCAATTTCCCACTGGTATTTACGGGAAAAGCTATACAAGACTTCCTCCCCCTTCATTGTCTAAAGAAGATCTTCGTTGAAGGAGATTTAAATGTGAAGGCTTCACCCTCGCTTCAATACAAAAATGAGCCCCCATGAAGCCTTCACCTTCATTCCTTCACCCAAATTTTTTGTCCTGAAGGCTTCACCTTCATTCCTTTACCTGAAAATTTTTTATACCCCATCTTCAGAAGGCCCTTCACCTTCATTGAAGGCGTAACAACCCTGCACTCCAGTCCACCTACCCTAAAATTTGAATCCGGTTAGTTTCCTTAGTCCGCCCACCTGAAAATTTCATGTACCTGCTCTCGCTATAAATAACCTATAATGCACTTTTATAATTCTAGCTCCACATACTGCAAACTGTCCTGCCGGATGCTAGGGCTGAAATAAAAGTAGGAGAGAAAATACCTTAAAAATTGTAATGATTAAAAATATATTCAGGCCTGCGACACCATCTGGCACAAGGGAACTGGCTATGACACCTATATGGCTTATGTGGCTTGTGTATGACCTTTTTAATACTTTAACAATGCATAGACGGCAAATAAATTTAGGTGAAAGTGACACTTGGTTGGTTTTTTCCCTATGTTTCCCTGAACAAAAAATGATAAGTACATTCATTTTTCAGGAGCTAATCGTCTTTACCCTGGTGAGCACTGCACTTTATTTGGCCTATCTCTGAAAAAAGTTCAATTTTTACATTTCCAGGGGTATTAAGAATTCTGAGGAGAGCTCATGGTTGGGTGAGAGATGGATATATCACCAAGTTTGTGTTTATTCTGGACACCGTAGTTCTAATTTGAGGTTTTTCAGTGATGCGTGGGGAGAGCGAGTAAGTATAACTTGAACATTTTCGATCTGTTGCCGTATTCTTCCAAGTACAGCCTCTTTGATAAAAAAAAGTTGGATATTAAAACCGTCGAAAATCCATGTCTACCCATTTTTTCAGCTGTGTTTGAGAAAAAACGCTATTTTTGCCAATTTTTCAGGACTTCATGCTTCATGGCTGGAAGGCACAAGTCTGTAGTTGACATTTTTCGGAAAAAATATTATTTCTCTTTTTTGCAGCAAATCAACACCGACGGGTGGACTTCTCCATACTCCAGGATGTTTAATGTGTCGGAGTGTGGTGTGGCCTATTCTGGTTGGTATTGGAGGAACGAGAAGAGACTAGGTAAAAGTGCTCAAAAATTTGTTTCAGAAAAACTTTTATTTTGCAGGCACTGAGGCAATCCGCATACAACTTGCCAATTTTGAACGATCTGTCGCAAACACCTTCCCCAAGGTTGGTGTTTTAAGCAGTCCACCGCGCTTTAAGTCCATAATTTTTGCATTTAGGAAGCTAGGATCCACCCCTACCTCAGTGAGCCAGACGTAGGTGACTGCTTTCCTAACTGTGATGATCTTACTTAACGACTAGAAGGTGTTTTCCCTGTTCAAACACTTGCCATTTGTCTCATTGCAATCAACCACACGCATATAATTTATTTGATTTTTATTCGCGCAAAGGAATCTCACAAAGAAACCTTCTTGTATTATAAATGCCTAAATGTTGTTTGTTGTTTGGCGGCAGGGTTGTCGACATGACATGTCGATTTCGACATTTCCTGTCGAGATGTCGACATTTTTCGACATACCGACATTCAAAACGACATGTCGAACATTTTCGACTCGGCTCGACATTTCGACTCAACATGTCAAAAATTTCGACATGTCGACAACCCTAGTTGGCGGATTGTCAAATTATAGTTTATATGTAATGTTTTTTATTTTGATCCTACCTGATCTAGTCAATAATTGGGTGAAAGTTATTTATGTGTCAAGTTGTGCAAGTGCCTTGCAAAATTAGAGAAGTAAATCATTTTTATGAGTGTTCTTCGTTGACTGTAAATGTGTTTGATTCAGTGTTGAGTCCTAGGGAAGAAGAAAGGATGAACACAGCGAGAGAGATGACGTAACATCTCAATCAAGTCTTGAATTCTCGCGCCTGCTTGGGAATACGTCTTTCTCTTGCCAACTGGAGGAACTCCACCCACATGCTTTTCGTAATTGAAGTCGTAGAGCTTCTGCACTTCCATCAGTTCAGTGAGAAAACGACCAATCAAGCGATGATCCACGTCTAAGATAGTATGCAGACGTCGACTTATCCGGTGGCACAAGCAGATCAGGAGTCAAAATGTTCCAGTGAGCGGTGAATTACTGATTACTTTGGGTTTAATAAATGAATTTTAATCGCTTAATGTTGTAGAGTGGAATTTTCATCGAAATGTACATGTAAATCTGTATTTTTGGTAATAGATGTGTGATTCCTAAGTTGTCACTCGATAATCCGTCACTCTTATATACTCTACATACATTCAACTCTCGATAATCCGTCATTTCGCTAAACCGTCACTCTTGATAGTCCGTGTTGCAACGCTGTTTTATATGGCAAACGCGGAACATGAAGTAAACAGTATAACTGTATATAGCACAACTATTACAACACGATAACAATGACTAACTATACGATAACTTACTATCAAGCCACAACACTAGAGTCAACTGCACAACATATCGTGTCAGGACAAAACAACATTCAAATATTCACATCGCCACAACAATCCGTCACCCCACGGCCGGTCCAAGGGGTGACGGATTATCGAAAGTTGACTGTATGAACATATTCATACCAAGTAGGTGAACACTTGGCTGATGTAGGTGGCGACAGCCAGTCGATGCCGTGAATTTTAATATCACTTAGCAAAATTTTACCAAATCCTATCAGATGACGCAAAAATCAACCGTCGCGGCGAAATTACAGGTCCGGCGAAATTGTGTCAGTGTGCGTTGAAATGTTCAACGTGCAGCAGAGAGAAAAAGTGACCAATCATAGCTCGTGGACAGAAGCGACAATTCTGAAGTGGCCTGGAAAACATAGCTATTATACAGTTGGAAATTCTGCTTTTCGTTTCCTGTAAACAAATGTACGGAGACGAACGAGTTCCAAAACTGAATTTTTCAAACAGTACACGTTACCATTTCTATTCCAAAGCCCTCCCTATGAAATACACCAAACCACAAAACCGAAGCTTTATTTGCAAGCCATCAAAAGTAACTCATAATAAAGGCTGCCATTTATTAATACATCGAATATACAATGATTTATTTAACGGCTTCAGACTTCTTTAGCTTTCTATTCACCACCCATGTCGGTAATCGAGCAGTAACCGGCGTAGCACATTTGAGGTCCCAGGACAAGTATTCGCTTTCTTTCCCCACCAAAGTTTCGTCCATAGTCGGCTCTTCCGGCAATTCAGTGCGAGACTCCTGAGTGCAATTGCTGGTTTGCTGCATAATCTTCTTGGCATAGTACTGAGGAACCAGATCTGGAAAATTGTTACTCAGAGGGTGCACCGAAAAGAGATATATTTCTCGCAGTACTTGTACCGTTTAGTCCATCCTATAAAAATGTTTTGTATTTATATTTGACCAAAATACATTCGGAAATACCCTGAAATGACAATCTACCAATGAAGAGTTAAAGTCAAAATTTTTGAGAAAAGTTCAAACTTTCATATCGGAAACTGTTAAAAATGTCTTTAAACGAGACAATAATACTTTTCTCGCTTTTAATGAAATAAAAAGCGTATCGAGTATCAAGACCTACTGGTAAAAGAGGATAAAGAAACCAAGAAAACCTTTCAGACTGAAAAATTTCGCGCAAGTCTTTATGATGGTGAAAAAAATTAATCGTTGACTTCAGAAAATTAAGTGGTAACGCTTTTTTTGGTGCACCCTGCAAGTCCCCCACAACAATAAGTATAGAATTACGAACCGGTTTCAGGCATTTCTTCATTTCTCACTTCGAATAACGTGTTTTCAGAGGGGCGATTATGAATTTGGCGGTAGTAGTTTTGCCTAGATAGAAAAAGTTTAGAAAATTGTAGGCAATACGTACCCTAATACCTGCTTTCGCGCTGTTTCAAGGCTTGTTGCTTGCGACGCTCTCGACGTTCTGCTTCAAGTTTGTCTGAAAATGACTTTGAGAAAGCACATACGAGAAATAGAGGGTGTACCAAGAAATGTGGACACCTTGAAACGGCCATAACTTTTTTCTAAGCCGTTTTTTGAACATTTGTTTTTACAGATCGATTCAGAAAAAATATAATTTTTTTGATATATATTGTGAAATACACGATTTTAACTTGGTCCCCCCTGTGGTTTGGGACGTGGTCGTTGGATGGCCTCTGGGTGTGCTAGGTCCAAACCACAGGGGGGACCAAGCGAAATTCGCTTTTTTCACATCACAAACCAAAAAATTGTATTTTTTTTTCTAAATCGATCCGTGAAAACAGATTTTTAGAAAAGGGTCTAGAAAAAAGTTATTGCCCTTTAAAAGTGTCCACATTTCTCGATACACCCTGTAGAAGCCAAATACGTTGATCATTTGTTCCAGGCGGCTCAGCTCCACGCAGCGAATGCTTCTTGGCTACCTTAGACCTATGCTCCTTGGACTTAGGCACATTGCGACCGCTCGATTGAGTACTCCTAAAAATTACTTAGCTAATAACCAAATCAAAAACAGCTGTGAGTCTTACTCTTCTCTCTTTGTAGAAATAGGAATACGTCCGATAGAAGTCTGAGTGAAATCGGAGACAAGACCTAAAAAATTGAATTTCAGACACAATATTTGGTAAATAAAATAACATTTGCCAACCTTTAGGATTATTGTTCCCAACTTCATGTTTCTGAGACGCTTCACCGCTGCTGGTCTGGCTTCTTCGCCTCAATGTCTTCTGTGCTCGATTTCTCTGGGAATGTGAAGCGACATCAGCCATATCCATCTTGCGAGTTCTGCGATTACAAAGAATGATCACCACGGGAAGCATGAACCCAGGAGCAACAAGCATCAAGGAAGCGGCCACGAGAGCGAACATGGATGCGACTAAGAAATTGCGTATGATAAGTGACTGATATTAACGTCGAATAAGTAGTAATTGTAAGGATATTACATTTACTGGGGTCGTCTGTCGTTCTGTGAAAATTCATTGTTTTTAAAACACAAATAAAAAAACTGACAGAAACTGTCATTTCACCAATGGTGAGTCACCATACATCGTTGAATTCAATGTCTTGACAGCTCGCCAAATTGACCAAAACTTATAGCAACTAGACAAAAAATTATTTGTCTCAAAACTACACGGTTTACTTATTGTGCTCTGATTTTTACTAAAAATAGTACAAATTTGGACACGGCTTTTCACTGTAAGCAAAAATGGGTGCTTTGTCCTGTTCCTGGAGTATTTCACTTATGATTATGGTCATTTATTCAGGTTTTTTTTTTCGTCAAATTTTTTGAGTTCATTAAATTATTACAGGAATGCTTTCACAACGAGGGACTTGGTTTGTATGGCGGAGCTGTTTCAGAATTGCGTAACAGCTGGTATTCCCATAGCAGAGTCAATTCTTCACGCAGTTTGTTATTGTATTTGCTTCTCTATAAAAGCCATTTGTTTTCAGGTTAGTGCTAATCTATTTGATGCCTTTGGAATATTGCCCTCAAGAAAGTCGTTTGACAGAGATGTTGTCACACAAAATTGCGTTTTAGAGGTCATTGTCTAAATTTTAAACCCTATCTTTTTTCTATTTTCTTTTTTTTCAGCTATGTAAAATTGTGAAGAGCTGTGGTCTCAACGATTATGAGCACTTAAATCTGATGGTTCCTCGACAAGTGAGCTGGGCTGAGACTTGTTTGCAAATAGGAAAATTTTCCATCCCATATGGACAGTTTCCTCCTAATAATTTTGGATGCTTTTCGTTTGACGCACCAACTCCACTAAGGAATGCGTTTAAAGTCGCTCGTGCTCTGGTGTCCTCAAAACCTGGTTCGCCTTAAACTTTCCGCCTAATAAGCGTTAATTGAATTATTTTTAGTAATGTTAGAAGGAAGTCCAGGTGCAGGAAAATCAAGTTTAATCGTAGCGTTAGCTAAGGCAACAGGCAATGAATTGGTCCGACTAAATTTATCGGAACAGACGGTATTTACCCATGATATATGATACTTTGCTCTCAGTGATATATTATGCAGGACTTGAGCGACCTCTTTGGATCTGATGTGCCGGTGGTTTCAGGGGATGGTAAAACTTCTTTGCTTGGAAAGATGGCCCAGTGCTTGCCGCTATCAAAAGTAGCTCATGGATTTTACTGGATGAGGTAATAAGAAAATCGGTTATTTGTGAGTGTTAATTCACATTATTAGATGAATCTTGCTTCCCAACCAGTGCTCGAAGGGCTTAACTCTTGCTTCGATTTCCGGAAGAACTTGTTCGTATCTCAGATTAACAAGACTTTCGACATCGAGCAGTCTAAATGTCGTTTCTTTGCCTGTCAGAATCCAAGAAGTCAGGGAGGTGACAGAAAATCTTTGCCCAAGTCATTCTTGAACCGCTTCACATCTGTACCACTTTCTGATTTTCTTTCTTTGGCATCCAAAAAATTGTTTTTCCAGATATTTGTTGAGGAAATGACCCCAGCAGACTTTTTTATTGTTCTCCGACGTCACTGTGGACAATACCTAACCCAAGAAATCATCAAGAACATGGTTTCCGTGAATGAGGCAATTTCTAATCACAGCATCAGAGAGGGGGGTCCATTCGAATTCAACCTTAGAGATCTGTTACGTTGGGCGTCTGCTACCAAAGAGGTATTGTTGAAGTTAATTTTCAACCTAATAATCATGTGTTAATGTTTTAGTTCGATGTTCGTTTTGGCTTTGAAATGGTCTATTTGAGAAGATTGAGGAAGCGAGAAGACGTTTCAGCGGTATGTGTGGGAAATTTTTGACCGATTCCTTGCTGCTTTCAATCGATTCATCTCTGCCGTACCGCTTCCTTTGGATATGGGTCAAAGTATTCGTTTCGGTACAGTTCAGCTAGACATTATCACACCAGAGAGTTTAGTTGTAGAAACGATTTCAAAAAAGTCGTTTTCTATACTAGCGTCCCAATTAAAAGTGCTTCAACAGGTTTGTCTCAACTTGAATGAAGTCGTCTACATGATTAATTTTTATAATTTAGTTAACTGCTTGTGTTCGTCTAAATTGGTTATGCCTCATCACCAGAGAGTGCAATTGTGGAAAACGTTCTGTGCAGTCGTAGAAACGGTTAAAAAGAAGTCATTTTGCCTACTAGCGTCCCAATTAAAAGTCCTTCAGCAGGTTTGTCTCAACTTAAATGACGTCTTCTTCACGATAATTTTATTATTTAGTTAACTGCTTGCGTTCGCCTGAATTGGTTATGCCTCATCACCGGAGAATGCAATAGTGGAAAGCGTTCTATCGTTGAAATGTTAGCCATGATGTCAAATCGTCGTTTGTGCACTATGCGTTTAACAGCTGAAACTGATGCCATAGAATTACTTGGCTCTTACGAGCAGTTATCTACCTCAACAGCGGGCGCTGCCAGCAAAATTCAATTTAAATGGCAGAATAGCGAATTTGTTGAAGCCTACATGTCTGGCAGGTGGATATTGATAGAGGATGTCAATTGCTGCAGGTAATAATTGTGTGCTTTTTTCGGTTAATACGATTTTTTTAGCTCTGCTGTCTTGGATTGCTTAAATGCGTGTCTGGAAGATGGCGGTCATCTGGTGGTTCCAGGGCATTCTGTTGATGATGGTGGTATAATTGAAAAGCACAATGATTTCAGGTGATTCTTTTTATGTTCTGTAATAATTCCAAAAGACATTTTGTTCAGGGCTTTCTTCACAATGGATCCCAAAAATGGCAAACTTTCTCGCGCAATGCGTAATAGAAGCGTGGAGTTTTTTATGGGCCAAGAGTCGCAGTGGAACAGGAATCCTAGTGATGCAGTAAGTGTCGTCTTCCGTCAACACCAGTCCGCTCTTGATAATATTCTGCTCTTCATCATCCGTCGAACTTCTTCAATGTAGTGCTATGGTCTCCTCGTCCGATTTGAATGCAGGGATACTGGACTGTTACTTCATACTGGAGTAAATTGTGAGTTAAAAATACGCAAATGTTGTGATCATACGTAATTTTTTTTTATTTAGCGTCCTTGCCTGAATTGATGCTCGTTCCACGCCCTATGATCTCTGTAAACTTGCAAACAAAGGGAACGCTTAGTGAATGAAGCACTAGTAAGTTAAAGCACTAGTAAGTTGTTAAGTTTCTCTAATAAGTGATAGATAATTTAAGTGCGATTTCAGTTTGTCTCAGCTGGACCGTATCTTGGCAGTCGCACTTGCTTGGTTAGCTCCAATTATGGAGACTTTGCTCAAAGCACTAGTAAGTTGTAAAGTTTTTCGAATAAGCACTAGTTGGTGAGCACAAATTTCAGAATGCACTTTGCTGGTCGTTGCTATGTAGAGTCCTGAAAAAAGATCCTGCAACTTTTATCGTGTGATAATTGTTGTAAAGAACCAAATACAGTGCTTGTCCATGTATCTCTGCTTACTTCCAGTCGTCTGATGCTCGAAAATACGGTTTTGACGGTACCGAAAAATGGATATAAGATCATCGATGTGGCAAATGATTTGAAGCGAGACTTTTCGTTCGTTCTTTTCAATTATCACTTATTTAATTTGTGGTAACAGGGGTATCTTGATTTCAGGGTTTCTATCAAATTTAACAATGCCAACTACTTCAAGCTAGAGAGACCGTCCCTAACACATTCTGGCCTAGTGGAAGAATTGCTAGTGTTTGACGAGTTCGATCAAAAATTCACTTCGATCGTAATGGTGCTTGTGGATGATCCCAGATCTTTGGTAATTTTTTGCTTCCGTTCTTCTGTTCAGCTTGTGTTATATCAAGACCCTTTTAGCCGAGTGAAAAAGTGTTTGAGATTACTTCCGATGTTTGATTACGAACAAAACGCAGAAGCAACTCAGTAAACATTTATCATTTTTAAAGTAATTGAAAGTTAACCATGTGCTTTCTAGAGGTAGCTTTGGCGATGGTCGTCGTTCCGGCAGCAATCGCGGAGGCAGTCAGGGTTTCGGTCAAAGAGGAGGCAGAGCTGGTAGCCGTAGGCATTAAACATTTGTTATTAACGATTTTTTTCGTTCCGTTATTCCGCTTATGTTGTTGTTCGAATAAAAAGTATCCTGTTGTTCCTACAGAGTTCTTTGTTTCCTGTTGCATTTTGCACGTAACAAGGAGGGTACAGCTGTTTTGCTGATTAACCAGAATTTGAAAAAAAATACTTCCTGGCTAGGGAGTTTTCATTGAAAAATTTCAGACTTATAAAGGCGAGCAGTGCTTCATGTGAGAAGTCGTCATTTGCGTTCACTCGGCACTAGGTCTTTTCGTCCCCGGTCATATCGTCCCTTGGTCATTTAGTCGTTGACTTTTGTCTTATTTGTCTCAAATTATTTGTCTCAAAACTACACGGTTTACTTATTGTGCTCTGATTTTTACTAAAAATAGTACAAAGTTGGACACGGCTTTTCACTGTAAGCAAAAATGGGCAGTAAGCGATATTTCCCCAAATTTCATGGCGCAATGGATTAAACATTGGTTAGAATAATAGAAAAAGGCTATTTTTATTGAAGTCACTAGTTCAACCCTAAAAATTATTTGAATTAACCAAAATTCACCTACTTAAAAAGCCGTGTTGGAGTTTTATAAATTACGATGAGTATACGTTTGGCCACTTTTGTGCCATTTGTTTGAATCGGAGCCTTCTTTAACTTTATTTTTTTTTCGTAGTTTGAGACACATACAAGAACTTGCCTTACGTGCGCTGGCCTACCCTGTTATTAAAAAGAATAAAAAACATGCACCAAACAGCAAAAAATGAATAAAATTCGAAAGGCGAGAATTCATACAAAATGGCACTAAAGTGGCCAAACCCACCTGCGCCAAAATACAACTGTTTTTGAAAAATACATATAAGAGGCTTGCTAGAAAAAAATCATTAAAGATGTGGCAGATTCATAGGGCAGACTTTTTTTTAGAAAAGCGGAGTTTATTACGATTGGCACATGCCGCACAAACAACTCAGGAAAGTTTAAGTAACGTCAAAATTTTCTTTTCCAACAATACTTGAAATTATTTTTTCTTGAAGTAAATGGCAGGTCCAGCTACAATGGCGATCAGTGTCAGCACCCCCACCACAATGCAAAGGATAAGAAAAAAAGGAGAGCGACTCTCAGGGACCATGTCTGCATCACATTTCTCCACAGCTAAATTTACATTTTTACACTTTTACCTAAGCCAGAAATACCAAGATCTTCCATGCTTTCTTTGTGCATCTTGGTGTTGGCGATCACTTTCAGATCGGAAAACTTCACCCACGAGCTATGGTCCAATTCAAGAGTGATGCTGGAGCAAGATAAAGCTGCTCCTGGAATAATAGTCTTCATCTGATTCGCCGGAACATTGTTCATGTAAGTGTGTTCGACTGTAAAGCAGAATATATTTTAAAAAAAACGGAAGAGAATTAAAATTGGACCGTTCTAATAGAAAAGTGGCCCGTTTTGGCAGAAAAACTGCCCGTTTTTGTAGAAATTCGGCCTGATTTTTCATCATTGATGACTGAGTAATGTAGTTGAAACTAGTGTTAGTGCTGAATATTGTTCTCTATCTTGTCGAATAAAGTGCTTTTCGTTACATGTACAAGCGAGCCGATTTTCTGCGAAAACGGGCCACATTTCTACAAAAAACGGGCCAGTTTTCTGTTTTTGAAGAGAAATTTGAAAAACGGGCCACTTTTCTACCAGAACGGGCATGTCGGGCATTTTTAAGAAATTAGTGGGCATTTTTCAGAGATTAGCGGGCAGAATTAAATACCAACCTAAAAAAAAATTAAGGCATAAAAGACGCAAATTTTGAATTGCAATTCGATATAAAGGATGGAGCGAAAAAATTCGGCCATCTTTGGAAATTCCTCGCACCGGTGAAACCCCAATTTTTTTTGAGGTTTCAGCCAACAATTTTAAAATAACTTCAGCCACAAGGACTATTGCACTTAAGAAAATGGAGAGATAACGATAACTGAAAAGAAAAAGGTGACCAATTTAAACTAGTAAAGGGTGGGTGCCGGTGGGGTCTAGCTGTAAGATTTGAAAAAATTCGCGCCGGCTCTGGGGTACAAAATATTATTACTCCAGCTTCGACTGACTACAGGACTCAAAGAAACGAAATTCGACGCTACTGGTTTTTAACCACCCACCCCCTCGGTTTTCAAATTTCCATGCGCATTTTTTTAAAAGTTCAGCTGCGTTTTTTATTTTTATTTTTATGAGCTTTAGGGTGGGCCCAATTATGTGGTTCTGTAACAAAACTATTTGGTATAAAACATCATAGTAAATAATAGCATATCAAAAAAACTCACAAACACTAGAGTTTAGCTTAGGATCAAAGGTGACTGTCAGAAAATAAAATGCACTAACAAAAGTTTTTGCTCTAGAATTTTTGTCAAAACAAATGTTGAGAGCCCAGTGCGAGAGCGAGTTATCAGCTCCATTTGGCAAAAAGGTAATTGTGATCTGGTCCTTTGTTTCCTCTGAAATCTGACCGCAAAATCCATGACTTTTGATAGTGGTTTCATTGACTTCGAATGCATAGCTGGCAGTTTTATTTTCCTGCAAAATATTTTTAAAAGTTTTAAAACAAAAACTAACATAAACCTGTAGTAGACACTATAAAAGGTGCGATGCTAACGTAACACTTTTTTAAATTTGCTCAAAAATTTTCAGATTTAACCTTATCACCATACCGAAAAAACATTCACTGCATTTCCTCTGATAGAAGCCCCTGATTCAAAATCGTGTTTTTGGCATTGTGTTTTTGACTCACTTTTAAAAACTTATCTCAGGCAGTGTTTGCAAAACTGATCCTCATAGTCGGAGTAAGTAGTCTTCCGACAATATTTTGGACCTAACACTGAAAATTGACATAGACATAGGATTAGGCGACCAAATTTTCGAGACAGGAAGGGTCTAAAGTTAATACCGGAGTCTTTAAGCAAAGGGAAGTCAAAATTTCAGTGTTGATCCCGGATTTCACAGTCTGTAGTTTGCTGCTGAAAGCACATTAGAATACCGTTGTAATTATAGTTTAGCAGCGAACTGCGTCATAAATGTTGAAAAAATAGTGTTTGTGATATGTCCCCTGAAGATCCATTCTCTACCAACTGGTGGCTATAAAACCAATAGATATTATCACAAGCAGAAGTTAACCCAGTGAGGATTATTAGCATAACCTTGATACCCTAACCACAACTGGTGGCTATAAAACCAATAGATGACCACAACGGGTGGCTATAAAACCAATAGATATTATCACAAGCAGAAGTTAACCCAGTGAGGATTATTAGCATAACCTTGATACCCTAACCACAACTGGTGGCTATAAAACCAATAGATGACCACAACTGGTGGCTAGAAAACCAATAGATATTATCACAAGCAGAAGTTAACCCAGTGAGGATTATCAGTATGACTCTAATGCCCTGACCACAACGGGTGGCTATAAAACCAATGATATTATCACAAGCAGAAGTTAACCCAGTGAGGATTATTAGCATAACCTGATACCCTAACCACAACTGGTGGCTATAAAACCAATAGATATTATCACAAGCAGAAGTTAACCCAGTGAGGATTATTAGCATAACCTTGATACCCTAACCACAACTGGTGGCTATAAAACCAATAGATATTATCACAAGCAGAAGTTAACCCAGTGAGGATTATTAGCATAACCTTGATACCCTAACCACAACTGGTGGCTATAAAACCAATAGATGACCACAACGGGTGGCTATAAAACCAATAGATGACCACAACTGGTGGCTATAAAACAATAGATGACCACAACGGGTGGCTATAAAACCAATAGATGACCACAACTGGTGGCTATAAAACCAATAGATATTATCACAAGCAGTTAACCCAGTGAGTTATTAGCATAACCTTGATACCTAACCACAACTGGTGGCTATAAACCAATAGATGACCACAACTGGTGGCTAGAAAACCAATAGATATTATCACAAGCAGAAGTTAACCCAGTGAGATTATTAGCATAATAAATACTAACCACAACTGGTGGCTATAAAACCAATAGATGATCTAGGGTGGCTATAAAACCAATAGATATTATCGCAAGCAGAAAGTTAACCCAGTGAGGATTATTAGCATAACCTTGATACCTAACCACAACTGGTGGCTATAAAACCAATAGATGACCACAACGGGTGGCTATAAAACCAATAGATATTATCGCAAGCGATTAACTTGGTGAGGATTATTAGCATAACCTTGATACCCTAACCACAACTGGTGGCTATAAAACAATGATATTATCACAAACAGAAGTTAACTTGAGTGAGGATTATTAACAACCTTGATACCTAACCACAACTGGTGGCTATAAAACCAATAGATATTATCACAAGCAGAAGTTAACCCAGTGAGTTATTAGCATATGATACCTAACCACAACTGGTGGCTATAAAACCAATAGATGACCACAACGGTTGGCTTAAAACCAATAGATATTATCACAAGCGAAGTTAACCCAGTGAGGATTATTAGCATAACCTTGATACCCTAACCACAACTGGTGGCTATAAAACTAATAGATGACCACAACGGGTGGCTATAAAACCAATAGATATTATCGCAAGCAGGATTCAACAGTGAGGATTATTAGCATAACCTTGATACCCTAACCACAACTGGTGGCTATAAGACCAATAGATATTATCACAAGCAGAAGTTAACCCAGTGAGGATTATTAGCATAACCTTGATACCTAACCACGACCCAGGTGGCTATAAAACCAATAGATATTATCACAAGCAGAAGTTAACCCAGTGAGGATTATTAGCATAACCTTGATACCTAACCACAACTGGTGGCTATAAAACCAATAGATATTATCGCAAGCGAAGTTAACAGTGAGGATTATTAGCATAACCTTGATACCCTAACCACAACTGGTGGCTATAAAACCAATAGATGACCACAACGGGTGGCTATAAAACCAATAGATATTATCGCAAGCAGAAGTTAACCCAGTGAGGATTATTAGCGCCTTGATACCCTAACCACAACTGGTGGCTATAAAACCAATAGATGACCACAACGGGTGGCTATAAAACCAATAGATATTATCACAAGCAGAAGCAAAATTTGCCACGATGCATCGACGAAAATGGTGTTTTGGTGAATTTGGAGGCTACTGATAATGTAGCTCCAGTACAAACGATTGGGTCAACATTTATAAAAAATATGAAAGTTTCAATCAATTTTTGTGAGCCGGTGCCAGATGATGGTATAAGTATTATAGCTCCGGGCAAAATGGATGCACTCTTGTTTCTGGACCGCAATCGTCCGCAATTCTGAAAGATGTTGAGAGGTATCCTCAGAGGATAGGCAGGGGAATATGTCAAGGGACTCAGAGGATCTTCAGGGGACATATCACAAACACTATTTTTTCAACATTTATGAAGCAGTTCGCTGCTAAACTATAATTACAACGGTATTTTAATGTGCTTTTAGCAGCGAACTACGGACTGCGAAATCTGGGATCAAACCTTCGACCAGTATCCGACACTAAAATTTTCGGTGTTAACTTTAAGACCCTTCCCTGTCTCTAACTTGGCGCCAAATAGGCTATGTCAATTTTCAGTGTTAGGTCCAAAATATTGTCGGAAGACTGCTATAGTAGTTATGAGTTCAGCTAAACCTATAGTCGAGAAAGGGGTCATATCTCAGCAATCAATGATCAACATCCAAATCTGAAAAGTGCATCGGATTCCTCACGGAAAGTTGATAGACACATGTGTAATCATATTTGAGGTCTGTTCTTAAAAATTTTAAAATATCGACAACTATGAGGATAAAACAACTATGAGTTATCTATCAGGTATGAGCCTCATAGCTAAACTCATAGTTGTTTTATCTAAACTCTAAACTCATAGTCTAAAGTCATGACCCCTTTTTTAACTATGAGTTTAGCTAAACTCATAATAACTATGTGGATGAGTCTGAGTTTGTAAACACCAGGGCACGTATATGTCCTTTTTAAAAAGATTTGTCCTTTTTTCGGGACCCCAAATCTTTTTTTTATTTTTGAAATTTTAGTCAAAATCTTTTTTTTCGCTTCGAAATGGCAATAAGCACTGGATAAAATGACCTTTTTCCTTCAAAAATGGTCAAAATGTCCTTTTTTGACCAAATGTCCTTTTTTTGAAATTTTGAGATACGAGCCCTGGTAAACACTGATCTGAAGCAAGTTACTATCCATTTAATAGCTTATCTCACTGGCTACAAAATGAGTAGTAACGCCAAAAACACGATTTCGGATCAGAGGGGAGGCTTTTATTAGAGGAAATACGGTATTGATTACAAAAAAAATAACCATACACTGGTTCGCATTTTCAGGCCTAGGGTTAAATCTGTGTACAGTATTTGTGCTACATTGGAGTCCGTATAACCCGGCACACCCTCAAGTTCATTCCCGCCTGAGGTCCAAAACTTTTTTAACCCAATTTTCGAAGGCTTTTGTCAATTTGACAGTCTGATGCCAAATATTATAAGCATCCCTATTTCACCGGTCGTTTTTAAAAACTCAGAAAATTTCCCACTTGAAAATCAAAATCCCGGTAAACAGGCATTTTATTTTGAATAAGGGTGCCAAGTTATCGCCATAAAAATTGAGTAAAAGCTCCCGACCGGATAGTTTGCGAAGCCGTGATGGGTGCATTTTTCGGACGGTTTCAGCACGAATGCCCGAAAAATTTTGGGTACCTGACAACCTTAAGCAAAACTTTAGCCAAATTTTACACAGTCTTTCTCTAACAAGTGGGAGGATCTGTCCGTCGTTTAGAGTTTTTACCGCAGCTACCTGGACATTGTAGTATTGAATCGAGCCAGTTATTTTGGATGCACTTAAAACAATACAATAACTGTTTTCATCTTTCACTGCTTCATGGATTGAACATAAGGCAAAATTGGTGAGCAGAACGGCTAAATTAAATATTTTTAAATTGGAGCTTGTTGCGCCTTTTCTTATATATTTTTGTGTCTTTTAACCAGAGTTTTCATTGATCCGGTTTTTTGCCATTGATCTGATCCGAGGTATCAATGATACCTGGATCAATGATAATGGCTAAAAATTCGGTTGATCTGATCCGGCCCCAAATTTTTGGCCACTGATCTGATCTGGTCCGACTATCAATCATCCAAACTATCATTGATACCGCTATCAGATCAGTGAAATCCGGATCAATGAAAACTCTGCTTTTAACTTAGCACCAAATTTTTAGCAATTTTTAACCTATTTTCCTAAAATTGTAACAAACTGTGCAAAAAAGTGGTTTTATTCAACTTTTTAATAAGATAAAAAAAATCTGTTAAGAGGAATGTTTTTTTTTATTTTTTTCCAAGGAACTAACTTGAGAACACCAAGCTCGAGATCAACCTAAAACTCATATTTTCTCGATAAATAAATCAAAAATTTTTATGAGAAGGGAATTTTAGAGAATTTTAACTGTATTAGAAAATATAAATAGCTTGATTTATTTTCGAGCGATGGCTCATCTTTTATAAATGTAAAAGAACAGTCATTTTGTTTTAATGTAAAACCGCAAAAATATTTTTTTAACAATTTTTTTTTAAATCTGTTGCTTACTTCATGTAATGACTAATTTAGTCCAGTTTTTTTTTTGCAAAATATTGCAGTTTAGAACTAACTGGTGGCAGAAAAGTCGTTGGTAGACCATCGAGCCAATTAAAAAAATTTGACAACTTTAGGGTGCTGTAGCCTTGAATCTTTTTTTTTCAGCTTATCAAAATATTGTTTTGATGAATTTTCGGGTTCGAAAAAAAGGTACAAATTGCTTAACCGCTGCTGGAAAAACATAATTGGGGATGGCGGCTTACTCTTTCGACTTGAATATTATTGATGACTAGAGACAGAAAAGTGCCTTCGACGAGGGTTTCAAGGCGGGGTTTTACTCTCTTGTACTGTTCGGGGTCGGGGTTCGCTATCTTGTAGCTCTTGAATTTCTCTACAAGTATTGACCACGCATTCAGTAGTTAAACGCAACTATGACATGTCTAGGATCACTTGATGGTTAAAATTGAAGGTTTTGAAAGGAAGATTAAAAATTCTACATCACACAGATACAAGTTTGTACGCAATAGATAGCCCTAATCATGCCCTGCATTTTGAGATACTACACGTCCAAGTAGTACATATATTTCAGCAAGCATCATTAATATTTTGTTCAAATTTCAGTTGCTTGCGCCGGCATACTGCCGAGTGAAATTAGCCAAGTTGGAGCGCCGGCGCTAGCGCCTGCGGTGAAAAATTTGAAGCGTGCCGACGCTGGCGGCGAATTTTTTTCAATGCGCCGGAGAATTTTTCAACAGTGAGAGTGTTTAAGAAGGCTGAAAAAATATTTTTTATATTAGCTCAATCTAGAGGCATATTTTTTTATTAACTAATGTTCAACAAATTTTCATTTCTAGAAAGACGATTAAATAAAAAATATAAGGCAATAAAATATTTTGTTGAGAAAATGCATGCTTATTGTAGTTTTGAGATAACTGGATTAATACAGGGTGGCCCAAATATTTCCAACTATTTAAAATGGTCATAACTTTTTGAATTCTCGCTACTTTGGCGAGATTTTGGTCTTATTCGAAATGGGAGACGATGAGAATTTATTTGGTACCAAACTTGCATAAAATCACTTTATCAACAATTTATTCAACAATTTCCAATCAAATTCCAATCAATTTCAAATTTCTTTCAGTTTCATTCTTGTTCAACACTTCGTCCTTCGTCCTTTCTCGGACTTGCATGTTCATCATCCCTGAATTTGGCGAGCACTTCAGCCTCTGTCAGTTCAGTCCGTTCCCATCTGAAATGAAAACATGGAAAAAGAAAGGCAAACTCAACAAACTTTGTGTTTGTTCGCTTCCTTCGATTGACGCTTCGTGTTTCTTGGAACTTCTGCCACCAGTCTGCGATCACGACGTTGCTTGGCGCCTTGGCGTGAATCGAACTTCTTTCGATACTCTGTTTACTTTCTTTGAGAGCCATGCCTTGCGTAGAAGATGATCGTCCAGACTTTTTTCCTGTAGCGTATAAGGCATTTGACTGCAAAATGAACCAAAAATTCAAAAATTCACCAAAAATCAGGGATCATACAAAAAATGACGAACGATATGTCAAATAAATTCTCATCGTCTCTTCTTTCGAATAAGACCAAAATCTTGCCAAAGTAACGAGAATTTAAAAAGTTATGACCATTTCAAATAGTTGGAAATATTTGGGCCACCCTGTATATTATTTCTGCAAAGTTTTTTCTTGTGGCAACTCTTTGGGAAGCTTACGCAAGTATGCATCGAGAGCTTACTGATTCAAAATTTTTAAAAAGCAAGACTCTTTTGACTTAATGAAATAATGAAAAAATTATTAGCATTTGAATAATATGAAAATTATTTCACTTTGGTATTTTATATATTTACAAGTTTTTACCGAAATTATAAGCTACTGTAAATACTCTAATAAACGGGTCCCCCTACAGTTAACCATTTTCAAATTTGTTTTGCTTTTTTAACCCTAAAATTGTTTATTTTTCAAAACGTACGACCACTCATTTTGTAAGAGTCTTGGAACTGATCTACAAAATGAGTTGTCGTATCGTTTGTAAATAAAGCAAGAAGTTAGGGTTAAAAATAAAATAAATGAAAATGGTGTATAGGGAGATGTTTATTAGAAACATTTATGGTATCTTATGTTTCATATATTTTTTAATTATTCAATCAGTATAACCGGGCGGCGCTGCACGAGCGCCAACGCGCGGCCCGGTAAACATAGCTGATTTAGAGCGGCGGCAAAATTTTTCAGTTGCCGGTGCTGCAACCGGCGCCAGTGGTACTTTTAAAAAAGCGCCGGTGCTTAAAGCTTAAAAGGTTTTTTCCGTGAATCCTCATTTCTAAAGCATTGATTTACATTTCAGCTTACTTTCCGTGATTTTCCAAGGGGAGAAGAAGCAAGTGTGAAATTCCTACAAGACCGTGTTTTGCTTCCAACTTCCAGAGAATGCAGGAATGGTCATCAAATGAAGCTATACTTAGGTGGAGAGATCTTTTGGAAGTGCAATTCCAAGAAGTGTATGCAAAAAATCAACATGAGGGTGGACAACTGGTTCGAAGAAACACGACTTCCGTTCGAAAAGATTATCTGTTTTATGTACAGGTGGAAGTTGCTTTGATACTCATTCATTTATCTGTCTATTTTATTTTGGCTGGCCTACGATGGAGCCTACAATGGAGGTGTGAGAAGCGAGGTCGAGGTAAAACGGTGTCTAGATCTCGCGTTTTTCATTGAAAAATGCCAAATCTGATATAAATGACCTATACCTAAAATCAAAAAGTAGATGCAGGTCATCTATATCAGATTTGGCATTTTTCAATGAAGAACGCGAGATCTAGTCACCGTTTTACCTCACACCTCCATTTCAAGCGCGCCATAAATTACCTTTTTCTATTTAAAACAGAGTCAGCATGTTTGCTAATGTATCAAATTACTCTTTCCCGTAAAAAAACAGTGTTTCTTAGAACATCCAATTTGCAAATTGCAATTAGCTGATTAAAAAGAGATAAAATACACTCGACCTCATTTTAGATTAGCATAACATTCTTTTTTCAAAATTGCTGTCGTGCTTTGGATGAAACAGTCAAACGTCAATAGCCTATAACCTATAAGAACTGGCCTCCTCGACTTTGAAAACCTATATATCCTTGGAAAAAGGCTGAAAAGTTGGAAATAGCTGAAATAATCGAACAACCCGGTCGACGCTCGATATAACCCATAAAGTCGACGCGCTCTATAGCATAAATCCAAAAAATTCGTTCCCGCCTTGAGTCCGACACTTTTTAATAAAATTTTCAAAGACTTTTGGCATTTCTGATTCGTTTGTATAGCCTTTAATATTGCATGGTTTCCGATTTCGCCTGTCGTTTCTGAGAAAAAACTTTAGTTTTGACAATTAGACCCGAAACACTCGCTATAACATGACATGAACCCTTAAAAAGGTTACGGCGGGTCTGTACGTCAAAATTTGCGTGTTTTTTTAAACCATTGGCCAAATCCAAATTCTTGCGATATTTTGGACTAAACTAACGTATTGGAATTGCCAAAAGACTTTTAAATAAGTTTCGAACTTTTTTTTGGGTTTATTATATAGGGAGCGTCGACTGTGTAAATATTTTAAAACTTTGATTTCTAGACATTTTAAGAATTTAAGAATATTGAATTCAAAAATATTGTTTTTTTGCCATTTTGGCTTTTTAATTACTTAGTTGCTCTGTAGTATTCAGTAGACATACAGTCGACGCTCGATACAACCGTATCGAGGTTGTGTTATTCGAAATTCTGTATAACTTAATCCTATTGGATTCAAAAAAAAATTATGTTATATCGAGCGTCGACTGTACACCAAACAACATATTTTAACCTATAATTAAATTTCTTAAACAACAAGTGACATTCATAAGTCATCTAAAAGCATTAGCAATATTTCAACACCGGTTTAATAAAAATTTTGATGATAAAATACAGTCTAATATTATGTTTTTTTTAATTGGTGCCTCTATGTTCACAGCTCTAATTAAAAAAAGGTAGAATATCTAAATGCACTAGATTAAACACTAGGGCAGAACGCGTAAATTTCCTTATTAATAAAATTTGTCCTTGTTTTGCGATATTAATATTAATATATGCGATATTAATATAGCGCCCCGGGGCGCTTATTAGAGATAATACGGTACTTGTAAGGAATGTCCTTATGTGGAGTGTTATTATATCTAAACTTGGTAGACTGAATTTTTCACATAAGTCTGTTTTTTGTATAAGCCATTTCGCCACATTCGTCAAAAATTGAAGAGAAAACTTGACAACAAAACTTGAAAACACAGAAAAAAGTGCTTCGTTTTTTTTAAAAGTAACGTTTTCCAGTTGAGACGAAACGTAATTTGATATTTAGTGGAAAGTTTTCGCTGCTGTCCTTATAAAAAGGGTTGGTTATAGTTAAGGGTTGGTTATCGTTGGTTATAATTAGTTAAAAGGTTGGTTATAGTTAGTCCTTATGTAAAGTGCTTTAATAAGAGATGCAGTTTGGATTAATTTTACTCATGAGTCATGACCAACGAAATAAAATTTTTGTGTCCTTATATGGAGACTGTCCTTATGTAGAGTGTCCTCATATAAAGACTCGACTGTTTTAGACTTGTGTGAGTGACCGTGTAATAAGAAAGTTACAGACGTTTTTATATAACCCTTTCCACTACTTTCAGTTACTTTTTAAGAAAGGGGTTTCGACGGAAAATTTGCCCTTCAAAAAAATCCACCGCAATAGATAGATTCAGCGTAAATTCTGCATCTAGGCGAGCTGGTCTCACAGTTCGTATTTCTCGTGTTAAGCACATTTTTTATTTCCTTATATACCGTATTTCTTCTAATTGCCGCACATGTGCGCTTATTTTTCAATCACCCGAAAATCGGAAATTTTCAAATTCGATCTAGAGATTTTCGGGTGCTTAACCAAGATCTGAAAAGTGGAATCGGTAGAGCTCGTGGGAGTTAAGAAAATGCATCAAACAGCTTAGCAAAATATTCACTCTGCTCCGAGATATAAGTCTTTAAAGTTAGGGGTGTGCGGTAATTAGAGACTGTGCGGCAATCAGAAGAAATACGGTAGTCAAACTTCGATAAATGTTCAATCCACCCTTAGAGTCCGACTCTTTTTTAGCCAAATTTTTAAATACTTTTGCCAAACGTGATTCGTCAGCCTGGCGACAAAATCGCAAGAATTCTGAATTTGCCGGTCGTTTTTGTAATTTTTTCCTGTGTGTAAAGAACTTATAGTGTGCTTACATTAGTTAAGATTTATTATATTATTCTTTGAAAAACAGTCCTTTTTTATCGTAGTCCTTTTTTATTTCTTTTTTTATTATTTCATCTCCGAACGTCACCTTTTTACCAAAACTTACATTTTATGTCGAAAAAAAAACCTGTCGTGTAATACCGTATTTTCTCTAATAGAAGCCCAGTCTTTAATTGAAGCCCAGTCTCTAATAGAAGCGCACCCCCAGAGGGGGATTGAAAAATACAGGGTGCGCCAATTTTTTCGCACGTATTTGTTTTGGCCATAACTTTTTGTTTTTCATGATTTTGACGTAATTTTTTTTTAAAGAAAGCTGAGACTCTAGGCAACCGAACCATACCAAAAATCGACAAAAAAATTTATTTGAACACCACTTTGTGACAACAGTCAAAATAAACAACTCTTTTCACTCATATTCCTGCTCAACTGATCTTCCGTTCACTTCTAGGCAGTATTCGAGGCGGCTTTGATATGCTCCCATTGCTCTGTTGATCATCTCACCAGGCAGCTCTGCAAACGCTTGTGTGATTCTTCTTCTGAGCTCGGCCATTGAAGTGATTGGAGTCGTGTAGACCTTGCTTTTCACCCATCCCCAGAGAAAGAAGTCGCAAGGCGTCAAATCAGGCGAATAGGGCGGCCAGGCAAACGGAGCCGGTGAAGTCATAAACATAAACAAATTTGGTACGGTTCGGTTGCCTAGAGTCTCAGCTTTCTTTAAAAAAAAATTACGTCAAAATCATGAAAAACAAAAAAGTTATGGCCAAAACAAATACGTGCGAAAAAATTGGCGCACCCTGTATAAGCCCAGTCTCTAATATAAGCCCACCCAAAGTCATTTTATCTACATCGTTTTTCATGCAGTGAATTTTTATAACAAATTTTTGCGTCGAGTTGTTATGAAAGCGATGTTTCGATTGATTGTTAAATTTATTTACTTGTACAGTTGTTGTTTGCTGGAATTTTAATAAAAAAATTGATTCGATTGTTCATGAAAATTTTGAGGTTGAAAAATGAAGCCCATCTTTAGACCCAGTTCTAATGTTTGTAAGCAGTTGTTGAGTTAGAATTGAAAAATAGAATCTTTAATAAGTAATGTAAGAATTATGTCTTTATTGAAGCTCTCTAATGTAAGTTGATAGAAGCCCAGTATTTAGAGAGTTGAAAAATAGAAGCCCAGTATTTAGAGAATTAGAGATTAGAGAAAATACGGTATGTTATTTTTCTTATTTCGTTATGCAGAGTTTAAAAATGTCGAAAAGTTTTCTTTCTCTCTCTTGCATAGCACTTTTAGTAGGCTTTTGTGATGTATTTTAAAATAGGTATATTTTGCAATTTTTAGGGAGGAGATAGGACATTTAAAGGGCAACTTGTGGGACAAAATTTTTTTTGATGCATGGCGCAGTGAATAAGCCACAGTGTTCCAAAATTTAAAAATCAAATTAGTTCGATCTTAGACAAAACGCCACGATTTTTGAAAAAACTTTTTATCAAAATTTTTGGGGTTTTCGATTTTCTTGTTTTTACTATGGAATTTTTTAGTAAAAAGTGAACCTCTTTTAGCAAAATTCAGCTAGTTTAACCATCCGCAACACTTAGGGAACGTCCATAAATTATGTCAGACTGACAGGCCGTTTTCGGGACCAACCACCCCCTGTCAGAACATGTCAGAATGGGCTTGACATTCCCCCAACCTTATTGAAATCTCACAATTTTCTGACGCAATTTTGTGACGCAAAATTTATTTCTGCTCATTTTTTTTGAAGTTTAAAACCTTAAAAATGATAGTGTAAAATAACAGAAGCCCTTATTATATGTTAATTGCATGTTTTAAGTCACAAGAGCATAAAAAATATTGTTTTTAATATGAGTTTTAATATGACGTGAAATATGAGTCATGATGGGAAAATTCAATATTTATTTTCAAATCAATGTATTAAAATATATCTATCTATATGTACATATTTTTACATGACAAAATAATTTAAAATTTTAGAAATTTAGCTTAAATTCTTAAAATATTTAGCGAAAAATTTGCGGAGAAATCTGACATTCCTGTCAGAAAAAAGGTCTTCTACCCACCATCCCCCCCTGTTAGATTTTGTCAGATTGGCATGGGACCGCCCCCCCCCAACCCCCCTGTCAGTTTGACATAATTTATGGATGTTCCCTTACCACACTAAACATAAAGGCAACAAGATACCGACACCACTGATGAGTCCGCCACGCCCCGGGGCGTAAGGGGGTGAAAACCGGGGCGATAGTCTGGAAACCCTGGGGCGTGGGGCGGTGCCGGGCGATAGTCTGGAAAACCCCGGGGGCGTGCCGCGCTGGGGCGTGGCGGTGCCGGGGCGAAAATCGCTTGCTTACCCATCACTGATCGACACTGACAATATTTTAAATTAATTTAAATTAAATTGATTTAAATAAATATTTTTGGATTTCCCATTTTGAATACATAATTTACTATTACTCTATCATGAAAAAATCGATTTTTCAATATCTTATTACAACTAGTCCCCTTGTCATAGGTGGTGGGAACTACTCCTAGAAAAAAAATTTGAGGTTGCTTTTAAAAATAGAAAGATCTCGGTCACCGTAAAAGATTGAACAATTAAGAGGATTTACGTTCTCTAAAGTATATAATGAAAGTCTAGTCCTAATTTTAGTATTTTTATCAAACTCCCAGCGTCTTTAACCAAAATTTGTAGTCTCTGTCCTAGCCAGAGTCAGAAATCCATAAATAACTGCAAAAATTGTGCTAAGAATAAATTCGTGCGACAACGTGGTGCAGAAGACGTCTAAAATTTTTTTTGACACTTTTTAAACTGAAAATGTTAACTACAAAAGCTAAAATTTAATAAACGACTCTTTACAAATGTTCTCAATACAATTCCTCTTTTGGACTTTTTTAAATTAAATCTCACATTTTAATTTTTTCTGCTTCCTTTTCGATCTAATTGTTTTGTTGTTTTAATCATTTTTCATTATTTATTTACCAGTTAAACGTTTTAATTGTCGAAATTTTAAATAGCTTTGCTGTTTAATAATCTACAGGGTGGTTTGAATATTTCCAACTACCGTATTATCTCTAATAAGCGTTCCCCTCTACTTTGAGCGTCTGTACACTCGGGGCAGAGCAAATATTTTGCAGAGCTGTTTTTTGCATTTTCTTAACTCCCACGAGCTCTACCGATTCCGCTTTTTGGATTTTGGTTGTGCATCCGAAAATCTCGAGATCGACCCAAAATTTTTCCGATTTTCGGAGGTTTGAAAAATAAGCGCCTCGGGGCGCTCATTAGAGATACAGTCAAACCTCGTTTATACGGCACCCCGAAAAATTTATTCCCGCCTTGGGTCCGACACTTTTTTCAGCTCAATTTTCAAAGTCTTTTGCTAAATGTGATTCGCCAGTCTAGTCCGAAATATCGCAAGGATTCTGTTTTTGCCATTCGTTTTCGCATAAAGACCCGCGGACCTCGGTTATCCGGCACCTGATTTTCAAAATGGTGCCGGATAACCGACGTCCGCGGAGTCTTTATGGCGAAATTTAAAAATTTTGGAAAACGACCGGCAAAAACAGAATCCTTGCGATATTTCGGACTAAAATGGCGAATCACATTTAGCAAAAGACTTCGAAAATTGAGCTAAAGTGTCGGACCCAAGGCGGGAATGAACTTTTGGGGGTGCCGGATAAACGAGGTTTGACTGTAATACGGTATTTCTTAGGCCGTAACTTTTTGAATATGTGGTTTTTCGCCGAGATTTTTTTTCGATGTGATAGAAGAGAGGCAGAGAAATCATTCAATACATTATGTGATTTTTTTGTTGAAAATTCGATTCGGGGTGAATTTTTGAACATCTGCTTTATTTTCTATTGAACCTAAACTTCGGCCAACTCATCTTCGTTTCATAAGGATCAAGCAAGGCCAGACTTCCTTATCCGGTACTCAGCCAAAAACGGGAATTTTCAACATTTCATGCCGTTTTAGAACCTGAAACACACAGAAAATGAGTTTGTAGGTGGCGGAAAGCCATTTAAAAAAATTGACCAAAAAATCGACTTTCTGCATTGGGGGACCAAGGTAAACCATCTTATTTAGGGTATTCTACCAAGTTTTGGTTACTGGAATTGTGCAAAAAGAGCTTCTTTATGCATTTTTGATCAAGAGTCTTGCTCGGAATCATGTCTAAGGTAAGTGAGATGTGCGCACCCACCTACCTTAGACACAACTCAGTCGAAAGTGACTCTGGATGCATGAAAAACATGCATACCAGAGTTTCTATATGCGGTAGGTCCCAGTTAACAAAAGTATGTTAAAATTCCATCTGTTGGGTGTATGTGGATCAGGCATGTGCACGGACCGGCCCTGCCCGAAAAAGTTCCGGGCCCGGGCCGGCCCGAAAAGCCCGCCATATATGACTTTCCAAAATCCCGCCTTTTTAAATTTCCTTCCACCTATTCCTTCGACTTGACTTTTTCCCACCTCTCCACCAAACTATCATCAAATTCTTATCACAAGACTAGGGAACGCTTTCGAAATCCGTCTAACAATCCCAAACTACAGTGATAAAGTATTTGTGAAGAAATGTTTGTATGACTTTGTTGATTGTATTTTCCAGTATACTTGAGCCGGGCCTAACCGGGCCCGCACGGCCGCAGAATACAAAAAATTTTTTTTTCAGTGCTGGCCGGGCTGGGCCGGGCCGAGAAAAATTTCCAGTCGGGCCGGGCCGCGAAAATCACGGCCCGTGCACATGCCTGATGTGGATACCCTGTAGGATGGTTTACCTTAGTCATCCAATGCAGAAAGTCGATTTTTTGGTCAAAAGTTAAAAAAATGGCTTTCCGCCACCTACAAACTCATTTTCTGTGTGTTTCAGGTTCTAAAACGGTATAAAATGTTGAAAAATCCCGTTTTTGGCCGAGTAGCGGATAAGGAAGTTTAGCCTCAAGCAAGCTTTCGAAAAAATTCCATGGGGTATGGTTCACCGGTCAGTCATCTCTTACGATCGCCGACCTTTGTAGTGCATTGACGTGCAAGGGAGAAACCTGCAGCAGAAAAGTATGAAAATACTTTCGTTTAGGTTTTTCATTAAAAAATTGTTGTTTTTTGTTCAATTTTTATCATGATGTTTAATAAAGTGTTTTGTTATGCAAGTCTGGTACTAAACGAATTTTCCGCCTCTCCTCTATCAAATAGAAAAAAAATCTCCGCGAGAAATTACAAATTTAACACTCTAAAGGCCGTTGGTTACAATGGGTGCGTCTTGTGCAGAATTTCACGGAGAACACGATAACGCAAAGGAAATGGCCAAAAAAGTTCTATTTCAGCGTTTTTGCGACCTTTGAAAATACCGTATTTCTTCTAATTGCCGCACATGTGCGCTTATTTTTCAATCACCCGAAAATCGGAAATTTTCAAATTCGATCTAGAGATTTTCGGGTGCTTAACCAAGATCTGAAAAGTGGAATCGGTAGAGCTCGTGGGAGTTAAGAAAATGCTCCAAACAGCTTAGCAAAATATTCACTCTGCTCCGAGATATAAGTCTTTAAAGTTAGGGGTGTGTGGTAATTAGAGACTGTGCGGCAATTAGAAGAAATACGGTAGGCTGTTTTTGGGCACCCCAGCGATGACCGATGCTAAGGTGGACTGTTCCCAGCAAATGCGTTTTCTTGCTCCATAGTTCTTTTCCTAGATGAGCGGATACAAGCGTACGACCAGTTCCAAAGAAAGGCATGGCCAAATTGAGCACAACCTATAATTCAAATTTTCAGTCATTACTCTTACGAGATCGCACATCTAATCTACTTACGTTTTCTCCAAGATTTTTATCACCTTCTCCGCCTTGTTTGCCCAGATAGACTCCAGAATTAACCAGATACAGAGTGGAAGGATCGACAACGCAGAAGATTTTGATTCCGAATTGGGCTTTCTTAGAAGGGATGAACATGCGAAATGGACAACGACCACGGAACGGAAGCAGAATTTCGTCTATGGTGAGGAATTCGCCAGAATTATAATTGTTCTTAGTGTTCCGTGTAAATATGCGAAAGACCTACAAACAACAGATTATTTAATAAAATATGTTTTACCTCGCGTATGTGGACTAACTTATCAACATAAGTGCCGTCTGCCATCTTGGTACGCTGTTGTTTGTCGTCGAAGCGAAGGAATTTCATCAAAAACTTGTAACGGATGCGAGAAAAGCAGCAATGAGCATCTAAACAAATAGCGCACTGGTAAGATAGCTTTTTCTCGGATAAAGAAGCAAAGACATTTGTAAGAGCGGGTGAGTGCAAAAAGTTATGCCCATTTTTGTGAGCGAGGTCAGGTTTTCCAAAATCTGAATTTCAGTGGATAAATCAAGATTTCTGTGTGATTTTTATTACCGCGCCAGGAATGTTTGCACTCGTTGTGTAGCCCTGCAAACGCCCTCCATTTTAAGCTATTGAACGCCTTGTTGGATCAAAAATTAAGCGAGAACCACCCAAATCCACCTTAGCATCGGTCATCGCTGGGGTGCCCAAAAACAGTCTATTTTCAAAGGTCGCAAAAACACCGAAAAGAACTTTTGGCCATTTCCTTTGCGTTATCGTGTTCTCCGTGAAATTCTGCACAAGACGCACCCATTGTAACCAACGGCCTTTAGAGTGTTAAAAAGTTATGGCCAAAAGAAATAGCTGGAAATATTTGGACAACCTTGTAGTATACAAAAACTTTACCTAGAAAATTGAAATGAATTATTTAAGAAGTAGATTTGAAGTACAATTTAGATGGCAGCTAGCGTCCGCTTTTGATGGAAAATATTTTGGCTAATTCAGACAATAAAAACCAAATGGCGGGCAGCTCCGCTTAACAATTGCACTGCGGCCAGAATATTGACTAAATCACTGCCTCTACATCTGGTTGGTATTTTTGTAACGAGTTTTAAAATTTTGCATTTCACAAAAATGGTGGTTCAAAAAGAAAACCCCGTTTTTGATGAATTAGAATACAAGTGATTTAAAGGACCACGGTTTTTGCGCTCAGTGGAATGTCCAAAATTTGAATTGGCGTGGTTGGGGTGTGGGTGGTGATACAGTTCTCTTTCGTCTAGCACTGTACTGTTTTGAATGAGCTCGAAATCATTCGAAAGACTACGCTTCCAGACAAAAAAGAACTGTCCCCCACCAATTAAAATTATGGCCATTCCGCTGAGCGCAAAAACCATGGTCTACGGGCATGCCCCATGCCCCTAGCGCAACACGGAGAAAAGGCGGGAACCAGCAGTTATTTTCGGGTAGTATTGGGTTGGTCCATAAGTTCGTGGGTGGTTATACGTAACAGACCATATTTATGTAAGGGTTGCAAATTATGTATGGGTTGCAAAATTTTTGCTAAATTTACCAACCCAATATTTAAATTTGCATGCTAATTTCGTTGAAAATGCCCGCTAATTTTAATTTCGCTTATGTTTCTTTTTTCAGTTATTTTATATATATTTTGTATCAACTTGGAGCACAGGATTTCAGCTTTCTCACGAGCTACCAAACTCTATTGAACAATTTTAGAAATTTAAGGGTTTAAATGAAGTGAATTTTCGGCTCTATTTAAGGAGAGGTACCATTTTTTGCCTTGGTCCCCCCTATTGATTTTTTTTGTAAATTGTTTTCACTTGCTTTATAATTCTATTCTATCAGTCTTCTATTTATGTTGTATTGTATTGTATTTATTTCTACTTCAGCCATACAACACCCATCCACCCAAAAATTTCTACTTTTCAGGCATACTAACCCATTTACCCCAATATTTCAAGTTTTCAGACGCACGACCCCCATGGCCCAACCTTACTTTAGGCTTAGGTCTTAGGCTTAGCTTCGGTGGATGGGTGTTCTATTGCTGAAGCAAAAAAAAAATTTTTTTCAAGCCGTGGGCATACAAATTGTGTTTCTTGAGGTTTGTTTGTATGTGAAATGATATATCCTAAGCCTAAAGGCTAAGCCTAAGGCCTAAGCCTAAAGTAAGGTTGGGGCATGGGGGTCGTGAGTCTGAAAACTTGAAATATTGGGGTAAATGGGGTTAGTATGCCTGAAAAGTAGAAATTTTCGGGTGGATGGGTGTTGTATGGCTGAAGTAGAAATAAATACAATACAACATAAATAGAAGACTGATAGAATAGAATTATAAAGCAAGTGAAAACAATTTACAAAAAAAATCAATAGGGGGGACCAAGGCAAAAAATGGTACCTCTCCTTAAATAGAGCCGAATTTTCTTTATTTTTTTATATTTTAAAACCTATGAACTTTTGCATTTCTAAATTTATTTAACCGAGTTTGATAATTTGTTAGAAAGCTGAGATTCTGGGCTACACGCTAGTGCAAAAAAATTTTAAAAATTGAAAAATAACAGCACAGAAATTCAAAGAGAAGTGCAAATTTTACATTAGGTGGCATTTTTCACAGATTAGCGGGCAAAATTAAATACCACCCGTGTTTTCTTCCTCGATAAATTTATACAAGCGTTTTTTATCGAGATTTTTTAAGTTTTCTGCCTAACTTTTAGAAGTAATATAAGGTCATCAATATCAGATTTGATGCAAAGCGAATGAAAAATTGTGTAACCTGAAAAATTTTGCTGGTCTGCTTAATTTTTCAAAACGCACGGGTAGGCCTATTTAAAGGGTGGGGAAGCCGTTTAGGTTTCAAAATTCAACATCACTGGCGCAGTGGATAAGCGTTTGTGTTTGATGACCCAAAATGGGTCGAATTTTCGAATGTTAAATTTTCAAACGGGGAAAAATTTTTTTTTTCAATCGGGGGTGTGGGGGGCTGTGGTGGATTGTAAACTGCAACCGCTTCAAGGACAGTTAAACCCAAAAAAATTTTTTTTGACAAAAGTTTAGGCTAAACTGCACTATTACGCACTGGCCGTGAATGATCCCAAACCATGTTTTTTCAGCGTTTTAACACCTGAAACGTGTAGAAAACATGTTTTTAGGTCGGGGCCGACCATTTTTGAGAAATTTTTTTTCACCAAAATTTGACTTTTTGCCTTGGGGGACCAAGGCAAACTACTTGGAGAGGGTACTTAGATGTCTATGCCGGCCTCTGCTTTAATCCATCAGAAAATATCCCACAGACGCCGGAAAAAGATGATATTGATGAGGATATGCGGGAACTTTCCGATGAAATGAACGGCGAAGAACTTGATTGAATTCATTATGTTTTGATAGTTGTTGACCTGAGAAAGACCAATAAAGATAGGATTTGAACATAGTTTCGAATACTGTGACCTGCCGCATAAAGAATTTCTGGTATGCATACATTTTTTATGCATGCAGAGTCACTTTCGAGTGATTTGTATCTAAGGTTATTGGGTGTGCACATCTCAACCCCAAGCTTTCAAGCCCTCCTTGATTGATTGATTGATAGTCGGATCAGATTAGATCACTGGCCAAAAATTTGGGGCCGGATCAGATCAGATCAACCGAATTTTTAGCTATTATCATTGATCCAGGTATCATTGATACCTCGGATCGATCAGATCAACCGATTTTGAGAATTTTTTTATCAATTATCATTGATCCAGGTATCATTGATACCTCGGATCAGATCAGATCAACCGAATTTTGGAGAATTTTTTTTTATCAATTATCATTGATCCAGGTATCATTGATACCTCGGATCAGATCAGATCAACCGAATTTTGGAGAATTTTTTTTTATCAATTATCATTGATCCAGGTATCATTGATACCTCGGATCAGATCAGATCAACCGAATTTTGGAGAATTTTTTTTTATCAATTATCATTGATCCAGGTATCATTGATACCTCGGATCAGATCAGATCAACCGAATTTTTTTAGCTATTATCATTGATCCAGGTATCATTGATACCTGGATCAGATCAGATCAACCGAATTTTGGAGAATTTTTTATCAATTATCATTGATCCAGGTATCATGATACCTCGGATCAGATCAGATCAACCGAATTTTGGAGAATTATCATTATCATTGATCAGGTATCATTGATACCTCGGATCAGATCAGATCAACGAATTTTGGAGAATTTTTTTTATCAATTATCATTGATCCAGGTATTTGATACCTCGGATCAGATCAGATCACCGAATTTTGAGAATTTTTTTATCAATTATCATTGATCCAGGTATCATTGATACCTCGGATCAGATCAGATCAACCGAATTTTGGAGAATTTTTATCAATTATCATTGATCCAGGTATCATTGATACCTTGGATCAAATCAATAGCAAAAAACCGGATCAATGAAAACTCTGGACATGATTCCGAACAAAACCCTTGATCATAAAATGCATTCAAAGTCTTTTTTTGCCAAGTTCCAGTAAGAAAAACAAGGTAAAAATGAATAATGAGACATCTAAGTACCCTCTCCTAGTGGTTTGCTTGGTCCCCACAAAACTCCCCCAAAGCTAAAGGTCAAATTTTGGTCAAAAAATTTTTTTTCAAAACTGGTCGGCACCGCCCTAAAAACATATTTTCTACACGTTTCAGGTGCGAAAGCGTTGAAAAAACATGGTATGGGGCCATTCACGGGCAGTGCGTAATAGTTCATTCCAGCCAAAGTTTACAATATATATACAATATATAATATATTATTGTGATCATTTAATAATTAAAATTTTCGATTTTGAAAACCTCCAAGTTTCGATTATTTTTCTATTTTAGACGCATTCTTGGTCTGTTCGACACCATTCTATTTTTCGAAGGGGTCTGCTCACCTGTTCAAATTTTGTCCCGCCAATTCAAAAATTTTTCCGAATCATTGAATTTCTTCTGTACGGATTTTTCGACTTGGTTTCTGACAAAACAAGGCCTAGAATTTAATTTTAGGTATAGTTATGTCAGAGACCAAGTTAAAAAATCCGTACAAAAGTTTAATGATTAGGAAAATGTTTCAAATTGGCGGCGACAAAACGAACAGTATGCCCTGCACAATTGCTGTTTAGACCCCCGAAAGGTCGACTTTTTTGTGACTTTTTCCAAGTTTTTGCTTTAATATGTCCATATATCAAATAATCATTTAAAATTGCGTAGAAATTCCATTCTGAAAATAAAGAAATACAGATAAATAAAATATATTTTACTAAAAAAGGTAAATTCAGATACGAAAAATAAGGGGCCACCATTTTTCTCTTGTGAAAAAATAAGGGAAACATCGAAATGAAAAATGAAAATATGCAACAAATAAAATTTTATTTAACAAATATTCAAAATCCCGGAAAAAATTATAAAAAATATCGTGATTTATTTTTTGACCTTTTGGGGTTGGTCTAAACAGCAATAGTGCCCATGCCCCTTTCATGTCTCAGCTTAAAATCAAATTTTTTTGCAAAATAGCAAAATTATAACAGGGAGAAAAAGTTAACTACTCAAAAAAAATTTTTGGTACCGGATTCGTGATCAAGATGAAATTCAGGGTCAAGGGATGACCTTTTGCCAAAATTTTTCACCATCTCAAAGGTTTTTAATCCGGTCGGTTAACCAAAAAACCGGGTACATGCCGGCTAACCGACCGAAATTTTTTGGAAAAAAAACCGGAACCGAAAACCGGTTTTTTTAAATCGACTGGTCTGAAAAAAGATGACCAAATTTTGCCTTAGTTTTTAGCAAATATTTCTTTACAACCTAGTACTAAAGGTAACAGCAAACATTTTTGAAAAAAATTTCATAATTTTTTTAGATTCGCCATCTGCAGATTTTGCTGTCTATTATCACCCTATTTTTTTTCTTCCTAAATATGGAACTGCCTTGGAGGTCAAAAGACACTAGCACACCCAGAAGTCGACTGCGTTTTCACACAAATCTCAAGGTTCGCCTATATTCATACTTTTTTTTTAAAATTTATTCTATAATTTAATTTAATAATTAATAGAGATGATGACGGGACGGGACAATTCCGTCCCGTCCCGTTAATTTTAGAGAATCGTCCCGTCCCGGAATCCCGCCCGGAAATTTTTTGGCACCTGTCCCGTCCCGGTGTCCCGTCCCGAAAAAAAATTATTTAAATTCCGTCTCGTCCCGTCCCAAAAAAATTCAATTTTTCAACAACTGCCTTCAACTTGTAATTACAGTCAACCCTCGATATAACGGACCTTCGGTGTAACGTCCCTCCACGGCCGGTCCCACTGCGGGCCGTTTTATTGAGGGTTGACTGTACCATGAATCAGATCTGTCGCAAGCGAGTCGATCTTCTCCCTTGTCCCACGACTACAGAGGACGAACCTGGACCCGAAGAAGGCGGAGATGATCATGTTCCTCAACCGCAGCTTGCCTCTGCTGGAGAATAACAATTCGGAGTCCTAGTAGTAGTTCTAGTTAAATTGTTTGTTTTGTTTGAGAGATGAATAAAGCATATAGGATTGAAATTCCCGATCGGAAATTTTTATGACCGTCCCGAAAATCTTCCCTGTCCCAGGGTCCCGTCCCGATATAACTTTTTGACTTGTCCCGTCCCGCGTCCCGTCCCGAAATTTTTAAATTTGAATTTGACCCGTCCCGTCCCGAAAAGGTCAAGCCATCATCTCTAATAATTAATTTAATTTAATAATTTAAGATTGTGGTTTGTGTTGCCTCTATATTCTATGTTCTCCATTCACTTGCTGTTATTGCAACTAGAGTTCCTTATGTGGTGAGTTTTGGCCAAAATAAAAAAAAACAGCTACAGTCAATACTCGTTGAACTGCCACCCTTTAAGCTCGCTCCTGATTAGGGTCCGACACTTCATTTTCGCAACCCTCGATTAACCGTCACCTTTTTTGAAAATCAGGGGACGGTTAATCGAGAGTTACGCATCTTTCTGGCAAGATAAAATGATTTTCGAAAAACGATTGGCAAAATCAGAATCCCCGTGATTTTTCAGACTAGATTAAAGAATCATATTTGCCAAAGCATTTCAAAAAGTGGGTTTAAAAAATGTCGCACCCTGGGCGGCGAGGGGTGGCGGTTGACTGTTGGTTTGACTTTTGTTTCAAAATTATAATAACAATAGTTTTTACACAAAAAGTCCACCAGAATCACAAAAGTGCAGAAATTTCTCAACTCCTACTTTTAAGTAGCCTTTCAAACTGAAAATTTGTTCAGATAACTTTCTATTTTGACTTTGCAAGTGACTGCTCCTACGAAATTGTGGCATGGAAGTGCCTTTCCTTTAGAATTCCTATCTATATCAGTATCGTGGGCTTCACCTTCTTCCACTTAGCATTGTGTGCTGAACGAGCTGTGGCTACCTTTTTTCTTGAGACATATGAAAAACACCATGGTATCTTTGGCATTTTCGCTGCCATTATTATGGTAAATTTGTCTAAAAATATTATAGTAAGTAAGCCCCTTATTTTTGGGATTTTTGATAATTTTGATATTGTCTAGACCTCACACCCTTTCAAAATTTGGAAAAAAAATTTTCTTGTAGTTCATCTCGAATTGAATTGCAGGTTTTACGCGTCTTTTTTTAGTTTTTGTCTCTTCAGAATTTTGTCTCTTCTTGTGGGTTATCCATGTACACTTTTTCAATTATTTTAAACAAGGACGGAAATGTTATTGAATGTGTTTAAAATTGAAAAAGTGTACATGGATAACCCACAAAATCCGTAAATTTATTCAGATTCACCTTCCAAAACAATATTGAGGTCCGACAATACATTTAGTGAATAGGACTCTTCAAAAAGTTTCTTCAAAATTACTGGACGATTGTTCATCGATGCAAACCTTCAATCATCGCTGTTAACTTTTCGATAAAGAGATTCAAGCAGAAGCACCCAAAAGTTGTGTAGTCTAACAAATTCGCCAACATGAGAACAGAGTAGGTGGCACTTAGGAGTCATGGAAACATCTGGAAAGTTTTCCTGAACAAACGAATTTTGTAAATAAGTCACTATGGAAAATATGGACGATCATACCCTAAGACACAAGAAAAAATTATGTGTCCATTCACCAAGCATGGCAATTTGCTCATTCAAAAGAAAAGTCGCTTCCGCCGTCGACTGAATCTGCCCAAGCAATGTGAGGAGTGTTTCGTAGGCTCCATGTTTTTCATCAGGCATATTACATTTGCAATTCTCTTTGGGCAATTCTCAATTCCCGTTGCGCACATGATTTCCTGGAACAGTGAAATATGTGAAGCTCATAAATTTACCTGTAAAGGATCGGTACCATGCTTTCTTTTTAGCTCCGAGACTTCTTTAGACGTTCTCCAAAGCAGTGACTTTTTCCGGCTCGACTTTTTCGATCCAGAAGATGACATTTTGACACAAGCCCTGCAGAATGTGAAGCAAAGGTAAGATTAAGAAACATTAGGGAGGCTTGGCTTGACTGACGATATAATCCCTAGCTGGTGACTTTCTCTCAGATTCTCTCAATAGCGGACTGAAACTCTTCATAACTGAACAACTGCTTGGTACGCTGCTACCTGGAAAGCTTGTCGTCATGCATTAAGATTTTTAATTTTTACTCACTTCTTGACAGAGACCTTTCTGTTGTACATTCCTTCGGTTGGCTTCACACTTTTTTCTTTTGCTCATCATGCTTGCCTAAAATTAATGTAAGCATTTAACGAGAAGTATAAGAGAACCAAATCTCAATCCTGTGTTTTGAGCAGCCTTTACTGCTTTTAGCTGCGTTCTGCATCTTGTTCTACTTCGTGCCGAGAGTTCTGCTCTTGATTCAGCTTCTAGCCGTTTTTCATCCAACTGCTTCACTAAAACAAAAGAATTTTTAAAGTGATATGTAAGACAAGCTGAAAGGGCTTACGAAGACGGTCCCTTCCTGCAGCTTTAGCTCGGTTTGCAGCCTCTGCTTTTGCCTGCTTTTGCTTCTTCATAACATGGCTTAGTGCCTCTCTAGCTGAAACTTGCTGCCTTTTGACCGGTTGACTGACTTTTTCTTGATCGCAGTCTTGCTCTTTGCCTCTTTTGTCACTTGAGTTGCGAGTCTTCATAATACTATCGAACCTCGATATAAGCCCACACCTGGGGACCGGCTGTTAGGTGGGCTTATAGCGAGGTGGGCTTACAACGAGGTTTATTTTTCCGAGATGGGCTTATAGCAAGGTTTTGACAGAAAAAAAGGTACATAACAACAAAATCAATCTTTATTACAGCCCTTATTCCCTATAAAAATGTTTTGGCGGGAATTTAAAAAACAATTTTTTGGAATTTTTCTAGTTTCATCACCTGGGGGACCAAGGCAAACCGAAATTTTTTTCGATTTTTCAGAAAACAAAGTGTTTCCGTGCCGTTTCAGAGCACGAGAATCAATATGAGACGGGTCGCTCCCCCTTCGGTATAAGTAAATTTTGCGCTGGTATTTCAGTCCATCAAAATCAGTAAATTTTGCATTTCAGTCCATCAAAATCATTTCTTTGAAAATTTTCACAGAAATTAATTGTGGTTTTAAAATTTTTACTATTTTATATAAAAGTGATGGCTCATACGGAAGATCTTAATGTGAGAGAAATGTTTTGGCTATAAACATGCATCAGCCAAAAAGAAAAACCAGATCAGAGACATGAAACAAGAAAAGGCCTCAAATCGATCATTTTCGACAACTTTTCGTTTGGCGTCAATTTTCCCTAATACACTAAGATTCAAATTTTGAAAGGGTGTGAAATAGAGCAGGTTGTATTCAAAAAATAATAATAAAATTAAGAAAAAATTTTAAATTACTCAAGATAAGCACTACAAAAAATATCAAGTATCAAAGTATCAAGTGATTTTTTTTCTGCTGGATCTTGGTAGCAAAAACTTTCCCAGGAAACCGAATCATTACTTACGCTTATTACGTATCATTAGTTTATTTTGGCTTATATTTATACTTGTTGTTTAGTTTTCAGGCGCCGTTGTTTGCAATTTTTATATTTTTTTACGAAGAAGACTTTTCTGCTTTCAAATCATATTGCATGAGTACCACCAGTACAAGTGCCCGAAAACTACTATTTGTCATCAATTGTTTGACTTTTTTCGATGTGCTAACCACAATAGGCGATTTTATTTTGCTCCGAGTCAACAAATCCCAGTCAAAAAGGTAGGAAAGTGATAAATTTTTGATAAACACATCAACTATTTTAGGAAGACAGTCAGTAATTACTCTCTGATGAAATCCTACCAATTAAGAGCAAATAAAATCAGCATCAGACTTATTTTTCCGCTTTCTGTAACCCATTCGGCCACTTTTTCTTTGTATCTCCTACTTACCACAATTCAAAGGATTTTTTTCGCGCATGTGGATAGCATGACTTACGCTTCTATGGTGGACTCTATACATTTAGTAGGTGTCATTTAGTTAAAACCCTTTTTTGCGTATTTTTTTTGCGTACCGTATTTTCTCTGACAAAGGAAACCCCGCGAAATGTGAAATGGAATTCTGAAGATTTCATCTTGTAGAGCATAGTCGAATTACTATATAGAATTTTAATATTTTTTCCCCACAGACAGAAAAAATCCATTCTGGAAACTCGAGAAACATCGAGTCACAGACTGCCTTGGTTCCCCCTGTGGATTCTTAAAAACGTATTTGTTTATAATCTATCGTTGGTATAGTGACACCGCCAAAAGTTCGATGCTTAGCAGGGTGTGACACTTTTTCAAACCCATATTTAAAAAAAAAAGTGTGGGACCCAGTTGGGGATCGAATATTTCAGGGTATCACTGTATGGAACTTTGACTGTAGAAAATATGTTTTTGAAAATCCACAGGAGGGAGCAAGGCAGTAAGGCAGTATGTGGCTTGATGTTTTTCGAGTCTCCCAGATTGGATTTTTTCTGTCTGTGGGGAAAAAATATTAAAATTCTATTGTGGAATGTGATAGACAAAAATAATGACTAATAACTGATGAAATAATGAAAGAAAACAAAGTGCAGAAACATGCACTTTTGGCGAACTTTAAAAAGCCGACCCCTTTGAGTTGCTTAATTTTGTGCCTAAGTTCATTGACCTCTTTGTAACCTTTTTATAAAAATAGTTAATAGCTCATTTTGTAGGGCAGGAAAAAGGCTTTACAGTCAACCCTCTCTAAACGGGCACCCCTAGGGACCGAGCCTTAGTGCCCGTTTATAGAGGGTGCCCGTTTATAGATGTGCCCGTTTATAGAGAATTGACTAATTGTGGGTCTTTGAGGAGCCCATTTATAGAGGTTTGGTTAAGAGACACTATAAAACAAACGAAAATTTTATTAAACAAAAAGATGACCAAGGATGTTGGAAACAATAAGATGACCAAGGATGTTGGAAACAATAAGATGACCAAGGATGTAGAAACCTACAGCTATAGAAACCATAAAACGTGACTTTGGGTTAGGCGATAAAAGGAATTCATGCCAAGAGCCCGTTTACAGAGGAGTTTTATTGTTTGGGACCGAGTAAGTGCCCGTTTAGGAGGTGCCCGTTTATGGAGGTGCCCGTTTATAGAGGGTCATTTCTCGATAATTTACTTATAGTATGTTCGGGACCGAGCCTTGGGTGCCCGTTTATAGAGGGTGCCCGTTTATGGAGGTGCCCGTTTAGAGAGGGTTGACTGTATAATGGTATCTTTATATAGTATTTGGGTCGGGGAGTGTGTGTGTGTTACGCCAATTAATGGTCCCCTTGAGGAAAATTTATCTTTTTTCTGTGAAATATTTTAATGGGCGAGTTTGTAGTCATTGAAAGCCCTTTCGCAGGCGGAGGACCTTTTGCGTTTAGATTTGGGTTTTGCTGTGAAAATTTTTGAAATTTTCATGGTTGAACTTGAAAGTTGGGGTTTTATGGGAAAATCGGAGCGAAAAACTTTTTGTGAACAAAAAACTTTTTTTGAATTGCCGCCAAATTTGGGTTTTCGGGTTTACGGCCCGATTGGTATTGTAGTATTTTGCTACACTGAACTTTGCCTTTCAAATGCGGGCGCCCGAGAGGGCGCCAGTCCGCTTGTATTGAATTATCAAAGATGTCTGAAATTTATCCAATAAAAAGTGGTTTTAAAAAAGGCCGGATAATTATGCACCAACCCAACAGTAATTCGACTATGCTCTACAAGACCAACTCTTCAGAATATGCGAATTCCATTTTACAGTTCGTGGCGTTCCCTAGTAAGTATAGACCTCCTTCCAAAACAATAAAAAATTGAGAAAATTATTTTTGGCAAAAAAGTCATTTTTCAAATAGTTGAATTTGGCTTATTTTGTTTACTTTCACCACTCCCTTGCCAGTCCATAAAAGTTTTCTGATTTTACCTATTTTTGAATACTCCTCTCAGGAAAGTTACTCTTCATTTTTTTAGATAGTCTGCATGAACACACTCCTCACCCTTGCTCTATTCTACTACTTGAAGAAAAAACTAGAAGCACAGATCAGTCAAAATGACAGGGAAACGAGGATAAACTCCAATCACCAAACCGACGTCTACTTTGAGCAATTCCAGCGTCAAATTAATAGGAGAACTACTACTTAGACGATCATGAAACTTGATAAGCACAGCAATTTGCGAAATTTGTATTCGAGCGGGACCGACCTAAATTTTTCAATAATGTTTTCGAATTTTTTTGTGTGCATTTTAAATTTGAACTTGATGTATTTTATCAATATAGAACAAATTCCAACAGTGGAAAGCTTTAGACAACGGAAGTCGCCTATCTCGTCCGAACTGGCAATGTCAAGCAACGTTGGGCTCGACTAGTGGATGGATCACTGTTTTGAACAAATTTTAGGTTTAAAAAAAAGGAATTCGAAAAGCGTAAAAGCCCAAGTGCAACCAACACCCCTCCCCCCGAAACATTTTTTGTACTTTTATATAAAAGTACCCATTTTTAGCTGAAAATTTTTATTCTGAGGCATTCCAATAGGCGAAAATTCCTCAGAAATCCGAATCATAAAGCAGAATTTGAAAAAAATACTTGGTCGCTGAGATATGACCTAAAGTTGGAGTGTCAATATTAAAAAAAATGACCATTTAACTTTACTCCAACTTAAGATCATATCTCAGCGACTAAGTATTTTTTTCCAAATTCTGCTTTATAGTTCGGATTGCATAGGAATTTCCGCCTATTGGAGTGCCTCGGAATAAAAGTTTTCTGCTAAAAATGGGTACTTTTATATAAAAGTACAAAAAATTTTTTCGAGGGGAAGGGGTTGCATTTGGGATACTGTCTTCGAAAAGATGATTGACAAAATTAGGTTGGTCCCGCGCGAATTCAAATTTCGCAAATTTCTGTTCTTATCAAGTTGCATAGCCCTTTGGATATTTTATCTCATCTAAATTCAGTTTAAACCAAATAAAAGACATCGAAGACTGAAAAAATTGTGATGTGAATTGAAACAATATCATAAAAAGTACACTTTCCAAAAAAAATTCTTTTGACTACTTTTGAAGAAAAAGGGTTTATGTCTTCAACAACTACTATAGCGCTGCTTGGTAATGTGGGAAACACGACCTTTTTAGCCTAACTTTTGCATACTTTAATTTATGAAGTTGGTGTCCCCTGACAATAACTTGGGTGGGTACACGTGGAATAAATCATCAGAATTTTAGGTTTCAGTTTTATGTTTGAGTGCGTGCTAATATGCACTGGCGAACACGCACCTAAGCCTAAAAACACAACCAGGTAAACTGAGTCAAACAAGGGTAACAAGTCGGCCCCAATACACCACTTGTCGGCAGAATTCGTTCCAGTGCGGAACGCATCGAGTTGAAATTCTCACTGCTGTCCGGACAACCTGATAAAATCAATAAAAACGTGTATATCTTCATCAAAATAAGAAACATACCACATTAAAATGTATTTCAATATGACAACCACTGGAAGATTTGTTCCCGTCATGAATCTCTTCTTCGCCGCTGCATTTCTTTCCGCCGGGTTGTAGCCGCTTGCCGCATCGAAACCTGATTCGACTAAAAAAGAGCGATAACTAAAGAAAACTGGACATAAAAGAGCTATAATAAATGTACCCATCCGCTCTATCGTTATATATCATATCACCTTTCCCACATTTCTTGCACTGGCGAGATGTTGAGACAATTCCATAATTATCCAGAAAGAAAAGTAACGCATCAGAAAGACGATCCAATTTTGCAAGAGTCCATCGTCCATTCTTCGAAGGTCCATCACGATTGAAATCCATCTAAAATTAAATATAAATGGCTGAGTCGACGTCAAACAATGCGAAGCGAAACGTAATAAAAACAAAGTAAAACCCCCAAAAACAAAGAAAGTAAATAACAAGAAATGAAAATTTAAGAGCAAAAAATATTTTTGCGTGAAGTTATGAAGCGCCAATTCAAAATAAAAATGTATTTTCAGCATTTTGGCTGTTTTTTGTCTGGTTGGGGGAAAGTGGGGGAAGGGGGGGGGGCAATTGTTCTGTTGCTCCCAGGCACGCATTCTTTTCGCCAACTTTCGACCACCGAGGTGAGCAAATTCAAATTTAATTTAGTTGTTTTGCCACATCCTTTATTACAGTTATGGTCAGTTGGATAGAGAAAAAGTTACAACTTCTGTCTTAATTTCGGATTTTATGCTAAAAAGTGACCTTCATTAAAATCGGCATATATTTTTGTAGAATTAAAGAAAAATTGTAGTTCAGCACAAATTTTATAGACATTAGTCAGGGCATTAGAATGCTATTTTTCAATTTCAAGCAACTGCATTTTACAGGGTGCGGCGACCCAATTAATGAATTTGTTCGCCTCGTTGGTCGAAAGTTGGCGAGAAAGAATGTGTGCCTGTGTCAAACCAAATGATTGTTATTTTGAATTACGAATCATGTATCTTTTGCAGAATTGTCCGGGCTTTCTTATAGTGTTTTTGTTTATTTTTGAAATTGTTATGTTTCAATAAAATTTTTGGCTGACAACAGGACGCTTTTTTTTGCCTTGGTCCCCCCTGTTGTTTTTTTCGCAATTTTCTCCAAATTACTTTATTTTCAACAATAGTAACGACAACAATGATTCCGTTTTGACGTTTGCTTAGCTTTTGGAGGTTCATTTAGTTTCCGCATGCATCGCATCGCATGTCATTTCATTTTTCATTTTAAGCGTTTGCCAGAAAGTCGATTGTCTCGTCAAAAAATGCGAAAAAAACAACAGGGGACCAAAAAGAATAGGGCCAGATTTTTGAAGTTTCATGTCCGTGTCAGCACTTTTGGCGCACCTTGTAATTAGAGTCCACGCTCCAATTAGCGCCCTTGCTCTAAAAAGGGCTCATGCTGGAGAAAGGTGAAAAAATAAGCGCCCATGTTCTAATAAGCGCCCACCACAACTATTTTGGTAAAAACTGCATTTCTGTACGAAAAAACACAAAATGATAAAGCTTGAATTCAGTAATGAAACTGTCTTAAAAAACTCAGTGTATATGTTCGTTTTGACCAAGAACAATTGAGTTTTCTTTGTGGAGGTGTGTCCTCATTGAATTTCTCGTCCTTATTGTTTTGGGGTGTTAGTAATGGCTTGTTGGCAATTGTGAGTGTAACTGTATTTGGTATTGTGAATGTCCCAACACTTGCCACCTGTAAACAAGCCATAAAACTCAACGGACGAAATCAGTTGATGAAAACCAAAAACCAAATCATAGTCAAAAATAACGGAAGCAAAGCAGGTAGGTAGGCCAATGGGTAGGCGTGCCTTTAAGCTGTCATTGTGAGTTTTCAAGTACTGCATTGCGTTGTGCTTGCGTGCCTGCGTTTGTTTCGATTGAAGGGTACTTATTCTGTTTGGACCCGACCAATCAACTATTTTAAAGGTGTTTTTAAACACTCCTATATCCA